>JAEQBH010000947.1:312500-418192 GCA_016808115.1 Tetrastigma voinierianum
ACCTATTCCTTTCCACTTCACGCATTCGAGACAATCTTACTGCTACTACGCTGGTGAACCCTTCAAAACTGATTTTTAGAAAATCAAAAAATTGAAAATATTTAAAGAATGTCCATTTAAGATTATCTGAACTCAATCCAAACACTCTGCTTTTAATCTAAACTAATCGAGATGATTATGGGATTGCTGTGTGGGTTCAACCCGTTGGTATATATATATATGAAGGTATAGCAGTCGATAGAGAAATTTATTTTTATTTCTCTCTCACATACGGTAGTCGATCGCCTAATTCACCCGCCAACTTTAAAGTCATTCATCGAATTTGTGGGCCAATGCGCAGCACCAAAACATGGGATTGGTAGTTCGTGCAAGAAGTCTTGAAAAACTTGGGTTTCTGCATTCTCATATCTACAACGCTCTCGACTCATCGTGGCCGACCAAAGTCGATCCACGGATCATGAGCTACGCGTGGTACCAAAATCTGGAAGGCCAAACTCCACGTATAGCGAGAATTCTCCCTTACTTTTGTAAATGTGTTTATATTGTTTCCTTCGGTCTAATAGTAGATTTAGTCCCAAGATTGGGACCAATATAGCTAGACCGATTTGTGCCTTGAACCGTGTTGAAGGATATAAATTAGATAAAGAATAAGAATATATATGAATATGATGATACAATGGGATGATATAACACATGAGATTAAGCGAAGATAATTGGCACCATGTGCTAGAAATGCAAAATGACAGAAAATAGTTACATGTATGGAAAGTATGGAAGTATGAGTTTTTATGGATTGTAGATGGTTTGCTCGTTTCTGCATGTTTGCCGTACAGAAGGTGATGTTTCAGGCCTTCCCAGAGTGCAGGACAATGGTCGATGGACAAGGGCTGTTTCGGGATGGTTGCAATTGGCATGTACCAGAGCTGTCAAGGAGACCCTAAAGACATAAGCCACAGGTGTATTAGCTCAAATTTGTAGCCCTGGTACCAATACTGCTTCACTGCGTAGCCCCCGCATACCTCCTCAAATTCAATTTCTGATCTGACCATAACTTCTTCTCATCCAAACCGCTTGCGTTCGACCCTGGCGGAAAGCCTGAGCCCAGAACCATCCATATATATTTTGATAGCTGGTCTGATCTTATAATAAGTCCGGAAAATAGAATAAAAACCAAGAGCAGCGTAAGTGCCTAGAGTTTCGATTCATACTGCACATAACTCCTTCAGACCTGTTGGTGTTCTTGGACTCTATGGCTTCGAGTCTGTAGGAATCTAACAATATGCTATTTAATGTCATTTTGTTCTTCTGAAAATTGAATTGTTGCGCAAGTGTATAATCGCTTGGTTAAAGTCAATTGGAATACGTGATAGAAAAGAGATAGATATGACGAGAAATGCTTGATATACGTAGATTTGATATGGGGAGTATAGAAGAAAGAATAAAATGATAAGCTCGGAGAACACGTATAGTGCTTATTTGCTAGGCGGGATGTGAATGACAGACATATATGATCGGTGCTTTGGCATTCACGCTGGGTGCTCTACGGCATATTACGTGGGAAGGCACTTTACGATCGGTGCTTGGCATCACGCTGATGCTACGGCACTTACATTAAGTGGGCAAGCACGTTACGTCCGGTCGCCGGCTCACCGCTAGTGCTACGGCGCCCATTAAGTGGCGGGCGCATTATCCGTTCGATATGTACATACCTTCGGGTTCCTGGTGTACTGTGTCCATCTCATTCATGGTTCCCGGTCTAGGTAAATGACTATAGATATGTATATAAAAAGTACATGAAGAAGACCCAGTATGCTTAGCATACTTCTGTACCGTACTGTGTACCCTTGGGTACCATACGTTCCGATTTGTAGAACAAAGTCATGAAACATGTAAAAAATGAGACGAATCAGATACCTTGACATGAATATGTATAAGTCTGAATATGATTATGATATAAACCTATAAATCTATTTGTTTTTGGATATGTTAAGGTCTGTATCAGACTCGGTATGTATTTGATGTGAGTTGTACCTATTACGGACTAATGTCAGTATGCATCAGTACGATCGACCTTGTATATGTTGAGTATGATTTTGATCTGTTCCGACTTATAGTACCTACGGGTACCTTCGCATAAGAATAAGTCCGAATAAATTCCGTAATACAAGTATAAGATCCAAAATACAAGAATAAGCTCTGTAACCCAAGTATAAGATCCGTAAGACAAGTATATGTTCCGTAATACAAGTATAAGTTCCGTAAGACAAGTATATGTTTTGTAATACAAGTATAAGATCCAAAATACAAGAATAAGCTCAATAACACAAGTATAAGATCCATAAGACAAGTATATGTTCCGTAATACAAGTATAATATCCGAAATACAAGAATAAGCTCTGTAACACAAGTATAAGATCCGTAAGACAAGTATATGTTCCGTAATACAAGTATAAGATCCGAAATACAAGAATAAGCTCTGTAACACAAGTATAAGATCCGTAAGACAAGTATATGCTTTGTAATACAAGTCTAAGATCCGAAATACAAGAATAAGCTCAGTAATACAAGTATAAGTTCCGTAAGACCGGGATATGCTCCGTAGTACAAGTATAAGAGACGAAGTACCAGTATAAGTTTTGCATTACGTACGGGTACCTCAGTAAAGGTCTAAGCTTCGTACCTCCTACGATAGATCTGGATAAGTATTAGTCTGACAGAAGTTTAAGTAGATGTCTTTTAGGAGATCAGAATAATTATAAGTCCGAAATAAGTATCAGTATAAGTCCGATATATATGTCCTTTGGGAGATCTGAACAAGTATACGTTCTCTATAAGTACGAATATGTGTATATGTTGCTGTTTGAATTGATGAAAAATTATGATATATATTCTTTGCATCTCCCATTAACGTATGTGCTCCCTATAAATGAGTAACGAGTGCATGTGTTGTGTAAAGTCATATGTTTTAATAAGCGTATTAAGCTTAGCACGGGTTTCTAATCAGGTGTGAGTACGAGAAGGCAGCCCGCAAACTTCCGCATCTTGCCCGAGCCGGCCACACTAGTAGGGGTTCAACTACATATAGAGTTCAGCTCTACGGTTGTAAATGTAAAAGTACAGTTTTTGTGTATGTAAATGGGACTCAGTATATGTGTATAGATTTTGATGAACACCACTCTAGTGGTAGTTCTTTTGTATATGTAGATGCTTTTTATTATTACAGAAATTGTTTGTATACCTACAAGTACAAGTTCAGTTCTGAAAAAAAAAAAAAATACAGGTAAAGAGTCTCAGTCCAGTCTCTCGTGCCTCCGGGCGTGACATACCTCCCTTGCTAGAAGAATGTGGAAGGTTTTAGAAGGTTCCGAGGAAGTCCACACTTGTGTGGAAGAGATTATCCTAGAGTCTTCTAGAGACCTCTTGTAAATACATGTACATATTAGAGAATTCTACAACTCTCTTGATTTGTAAAGAACACATGAGTTCTGGCGCTTAAATAGGTAAATTTATAAATAGAGGTGGTGGCCTTATTTGCCAAACCACCAAAGTTGAGAGATTCTCAAAGCATTGTGTAGAGTTCTTCCTTCAATAGAGTTTCTTTTTTCCAAGTGTTCTCTTGTGGGTTCTCTTAGCATCCAAGTTGTGGGTAGAAGTCGAGCATAGCAAGCAAGGCGAGTGGGAGACTGACTAAGCAACATCCAAGTGGCAAGTTGTCTACGTGTCGCCGCAGGCCAGCGAGAGGCTTTAAGTGCGACAATAGGAGTGGGGTCCCAGTTAGTCTCGGGTGGGGATAGATTTTTTTCCACCTAAACCCTAAACACCATACACTAATCCTAAACCCAAAACCCAAAACCTTAAACTCCAAACCCCGATGTTAAGCGTAAATTTATGTACTAAAATTCACTATAAGTATACAAATTGCACAAGTAATAAAGTGGACTCTAGGAGTCCATATATCGTACCCACAGGGATGCACCCTTGGTTGACCAACCAAGTACCTCAACTAGTCGATCACCTTGCTATTTATGTAGCGACCCTCGAGCCCGACCCGACCAGGTTAGTGGATCCGAACCGAAACCCAGGTGAAGCCCGGCAGAAGCCTTTTATCAATTACATTTCATTAATGCAAGCATTTTCATTCTCAAATCTTTGTGGAAGCGATTTCAATTTAAGGCAAGCCCATAAACATTTACAATTTCAATGCAATTCCTTTACAAAATATGCATTTAACCGAAAATGGCATTTTATGTTGTTCTGACATAATATCAATAAATGTCGGATATAAATTACAAAAATATTTGGTTGAACTCCTTTTGTTTACAAAACATTGTCATGTTCAAAATGGTGAGGATGCATGTAACAGAGCATACTCCGTGATCTTTCTGGATGACTCTGAGCTCCTCGACCTTGGGTCCGCTTTTGATCACTGTCTATAAATCGGTACATGCGCATTGATTAAAACAATACGCTAAGCATTTTCATGCTTAGTGGTTCTATCTGATTCTATATTCCATTCAGTTCCAATATGAATCATGCATTTATCAAAATAATGCATTTACCACAATCATTTTATGTGTAATGTAAGATACTTATACAAATACACTTTTCAAATCATTTTTTCGCTTTTAGGTTTGCGTTTCCATATGGCTATAAGTTACTGTTCCACGACATATTCGGTTGGTGAATCTGTCTGTTTGTCATTCGGTAGCAATGTGATTTAGCATTCAATGTGCAATCCTCGCATATGACTATAGAAATTCGACATTCACGGCAGTTACCGGTTGGTGAATCACCATCGTGTTTAATAAATCGGTAGCAATGTGATCTCACATTCAACAAATACGGTTACCTTCATGACGAATTCAGTTAGTGAATCCCGTCATGTTGGTCGTTCAATAATACATTTCAAATCAATTTATTCTCATGCGGTAAATTCACTTATAGTTCAAATACGTGCACACATGCAGATATTTGAAAAAAAAATTCGAATGCTAATAATTCAAATCGAAGTAATATACATATATTCACAAATAGAGCTTGAAATGGGGTGAGTCACAATGAGCAGTAGAGAATGAAGAACAAACCCGATCTATCGATCATATCTTGTTCGATGCCGGTCTAGGTCGGTTATCTTCACCGCATCTAGTGAATACAAATTCTCTCCACTCTTAGTGGTTGAACAGTGTCGTGCCTAAGCGAATATCGCTTTGTATTGTTGAGAATGCGATGCGTTTTCATAGTTTCATTCTTATTTATTATTGAGTCATTTTATTAGGGTCCTAAACAATTGGTGTCTGATCACGGGACTTAAAATGCATAACATGCAAAAAAGGGTTACAAAACATCGATGCAGGGTACCACTTGGGCCAGAGTACCGGTACCAATACCTACTTGCCTTGCACCATAGATTAGAGTACCCTTTAGTACCTGAAGTATCATGCGATTTTTGCCCCATAAAATGTTGGATTTTGAGATTTCTCTCCCATTTTCTTCAATAAACCTGAATATCTTACATCCAAAACCCACCATGGAATCCAGCAAAACAACTCCAAAGTGGTTTAGAATCAATGAAACACTGTAAAGTTTAGGGCTTTTCTCTAAAATCAAAATCTAAAAGATGAAGTTAGGGTTTGTTTTCTTACCTTAGTCTCTGATCACTTCTCTTCCATGTTGCTTGGTCTCTTAGAGGCAAGAAATAGGAAGAAATCCCACCTAGAACTTGATCTTTTCCCAAGCCCTAGCTTTCTCTCCCTTTTCTCCTCTCTTCTCTCCCAAAACGTGATTTGCTCAAATGAGCACCTTAGACCACTTTTGGTCTTTAAATCCCATGTTATCCTAAGGCTATGTTTGGCTCACTCCTTGCTTCCATTTCCCATTTTTCTCATTTAACTATTTCATTACTTCATTTAACTCACATTAGCTTTTAAGCTTATTCTATTTTTAACCCTTAGGTTCTTATTTTCCTCCTTAAGCCTTGTTTGGCTTTTCTCATTATTTCATTTCTTTTGCACTTCAACTCTCATATTTACTTTTAGACATATAAACTTATTTACAATTGACCCTTAGGTCCTCATTTTACAAATTTCCAGAATTGCCTTTTTCACTTGAGTAAATTTCCGGGTCCAATCAATTCTCATTTAGCATATAATATTTGCATTTGGCTCTTAGCCATAAAATCATTTAATCAATATTCATTCAACGATTCCCGGAAAACACCCAAGTTGGCTCAATTTATACCCAGAATATATATATAATAATTTTTTATTATAAAATTCTAGGGTATTTTTGGGGCGTTACAATCTAAGCTATGGATTTGAATTATTTTATTTAAGGAATAACAACTAACAATGATAAAAATAAGAAAATTGGATTTTAGGGAGGCTCGAAAAGCAATTAGGGCAAAACACCAAGGTTCACACAATAAAAGGGCTTTAGGGTTGGTCTACTTCATCATGTGCTTTTGATTTCCTAATCAAAAGGTCATTGGGTACATGATTTATGAAATGTTGGCCAAATGGTCAATCAAATATGTGACCTCTACTCGCACATGTCGGTGACCTTTTCTTTTCTCACACCCATCACTTAGTCTCTGGCATCAATACATGTAAGCAACAAGAGTGATAATAAGGCAATTTATCTCTTTGAGGCATTTCATCAATCACCTGACACAGTCCATGCAATGATCTCGACATGTGAAACTTATTCTCCAATTCAGTACATCTAAGGCTCACACAATGTCATGGGTGACCTAACTTATAAATAATGCTCGCACACATCATCGAAATATGAAAAAGTCATTTCAATCCTAGCACAATCAAGACAACACAATAAATACCCATAAACATCAACAAATTCAGAAATTTATGTCTCACTGTAGTTTCAAGCATCAATAAAGAAATCTTCACACATGAATCCATAAGCCAGCCCCTAGATGTAAGTTTAGTCTAGCATCAGGGGTTTTATCATACAAAAGAAAGGTACAACATATTTTCAAAAGGCAAAAGATAGAGATCGGGATAAGCAAATATGTAGTGACAATGGGTCTTCTCTCTATTCAATCTTCTAATCCTCTTTAGATCTTCCCCTTCTCTTGCAAGAAATCCCTCCTTAGAGCTCTCTCTAGGGTTTTTCCACTCTATTTCGGCCCTTCCAAGGTCAGGGAACACTTTCTCTTTTTATATGGGCCTTTTAGGGCTCATTTGGGGGTCAAATGACCCATGTCTGGGCTACTGACACGCTAAGCGTCCAGGCTGGGCGCTCAATGTAACCACTCTTGCTGATGCTGCAATGCTGCTGCTAGTGTTCTGTAAGTTGCTGCCAGTTTCGACCTTCTGACTTGTAACGACCATAACTCTTTCATCCAACCACCGCTTTCAATGAATTTGGACTTTATGGAAAGCTAAGAGATACCTGGGACCACACAGCCCCCCCGGCGAATACCTGGGACAGTTTCTGCATTCAAAACACCATTTAAATTTAAATTCATAAATAGTTTTGCATTTATTCATGTCTTAATTGCCAACAACCATATTTTGAATTTCAAACATAGCAGTTGCAGCTAGTTTTTCTATCAGGTGAGACCTTTCATAGGGTTGAAAAACACGAATTTCCTCTCCACTTTTTTACCTCTTCTTTGTTGTTCCTGTTCCAAAGAGATACCTCTGAAGAACTGTTGAATCCTAGGGAATAAAATTCCTAAGGACAGTGTACATTTTTCTACATGCCTCAATTAATTACACGCTTTATTTTTCACTATTTCTACCCTCAGATTCTGCTGTTGCAGTGCCTTTCGACGATCATAGTCTGACTCCAAATTCTGCTGCTATTCCGACAATCCCAGTGCACCCCAATTTCTTCTGTGTAGCTAGTTGCTCTTCACACTCAACCGGCTTCATCAGCTCTAACAAAAATTCGGTCAAAAACTCCGCTCTTTGGTCCTTACTATTGCCCTTTTTTTCTCTAATATGTACCTAGAATCAAAAATAGGGAAAATTCATGCATTAGACTCATAAAAATACTATAAGGACATGCAATTGATAGGTGAATAATGGTATAAAAGCAAGTATGAAAAGTACCCATCACCCAAACCCCAAACCCCAAACCCTAAATTCAAAACCCAAAACCCAAAACTCAAAACTCTAAAAATAGGCATTGAAATGAGATTTTTTTTTTTTTTTAACAAAAAATGTATGAGTTAAATTAGGTTTCGACAAAGACTTACTCAAATGCAGGCTGAACCTCAATCTCCTTGAAAGCTTCCCTGAAGATTTATTCTCGAATAAGGGGTTGGGTGCTCTTGCATTGAAAATGTTGAACAAATGGAATTTAGGTTGCATGACATCTCGCAATAATCTTTGAATTGGCATAAGACATAAATGGTGGAAATGGGATTCAGATATATTCAAAGAAGAAAAGAAGATAAAATTACAAGATTGAATGTTCATGATTTCCATCTTTGGTTCATTTCTTGAAATTTGAATGCTATTTGCATTGGAACCACCAACAAACTTGAGAGGACAAATTTTGTAAATAGATCCTTTAACTATTGTTGAACAAATTGATCTTTTCGCCATGACAGATACTTTTTAATTGAACATGAAATTCTTCCATTATGCGTATAGTCCTTTGTTCTATAAGGTGGTTTTTCCAATAAGGAAGTGATATCTTATTCTCGAATGGGTAAATAGAAGCAACTCATGATAGGAATAACGAATACAAAAAACGCAATTAGTTACCATCACTTCTTCAGCCTCTCTCTTCAAGATTGCAATTGTTAGTGGATTGGCGGGTCATGCGGGGAGACGATGTTCGATGTGTGAGTGTGACCTGTGTTGTTGATCGTTGATCGATGTTGGTAATGACGTGTTTCGGTGGGGTTCGGTTTGATCGCTGTCAGTCGCTTCTCATCTGCGCTGTCTTCCTCGCTGTCGCGCCGCCGTGCCGCCGCGTGTCTGCTCATCCTCGTGCTCTCTATCTTGCAATAACCTTCTTGACATTTATGCTTAGGGAAAACAAAGAAATCAAGTGTTTGACTAATAATATGCTTTAAATCGTCTCATCTCTAACAAACAAGAATTTGAAGGAAAAGCAGGAGGGAAAGCTAGGGTTTTCTACCAAATTATCTAATAATATATTTAGAGAAGTTTTTTTTTTTTTTTTATCGCAATCTCAAATAATTATAAGTGTAATTAATATGAATAGAATGATTATTATTTTTATTATTTGAATAGAATGAATATTCCTAAAATTAAAAATAAATAAAATAAAATAAAATCATGGTAAAGGATAAGGGCCAAGCCTGGATTTTGTCTCAAGGAAGCACTGTAAGTTACATTCGTTTGGAAATTAGGCTATAGCCTAGTGATTTGGTGTAGGTTTGGGTAATTTGTGTTGTTAAGTCACGATGATCTTAATTGGATAATCAAGCTGGGCCTGTGGTGATGGTTGTGCGAGAAGTGCTTGAGACGGCGTTCGTGTGGAAAGAAGACAAGCGTGCTTGACCACCTCGTAGATAAATTTGTTAAAATATATAAAGTATGAAGAGTTCGCATGGTGGATGGATAGAATCTATTAATATGCCAATATATTCTTCCAGAAGATTGGTGACTCAAATGTGACTTTGCTAAAGGATGGTTTGACTATCAATTTACCTTGTGATCAAGTAGCAAATGAGTATTCATTGGGCAAAAGAATCTTATGGTTCTTTCTATGATTCTCCGCATCATTAAGGACCCAAGATGACCCAGCTTGTCATGCCAAACAAGAAAAAGTCTTCGGGTCGTTGAACTTCTGGTTCACGACAACATATGACTCGATAGACTTTACATTTGTTTGATATAATTCAGAGGATAATGCTAAGAGTTTTTCATTTTATAAGGTTTCTTGTGCGTAAACAATGAGAGCAATGTAAAAAAGATATTATGTATTACCTTCATTTATAGTTTCAATATGATATCCATTTCTACGGATATCTTTAAAGCTGAACAAATTTCTTGTGGATTTGCTAGAATATAATGCATCATTGATATGAAACCTAGTTCCATTTGATAGCATTATGTTTGATAAAGGTCAACCAATATTTTGGCATCGATAGTGTGCAACAATACTTTAATACCATAATCTGTAATAAAATTATTCATGGTTGTGAAAGTTATCATGCCCTTCCGTTTGCCATATTATTAATAATTGAGCAGTAAGATTTTCTTTTTCCAAGGATTTGAGTGATCATCAGTATAATATTGAGAATTTCTTCCATGATCACAATCATGAGTGATCTTTATCTATACCCACGAGTTTGAAATGATATTAGTTCATTTAGAATCGTCAAACTTGATTGGACTAGATTGATTATTTTTCATCAAAAAGTTCAATAGTTTATTTACCATCAGGATCTAAGATAGATAATCCCCTTTAAAATGTCCAAATGTCATAAACTTGAATTTTGTAGTTGACATTGTTAATGAGCTTTATATCGACAAAATAATTAAAATTAACTACAATAAATATCAATATAGATTTTGACTTACAATCAAAATCAAATATATTGTGGCTTTTAACAATATATAATAAAATCAATATTAATATACACAAAATAAATAATATTGAAAATAATATAAATTATTAACTTTATTGTGATCTAGAAATGGTATATAATATACCAGTGTAAAAACATTAGTCTTCATTAAAAAGGCTTCTAAACGACCACCATTAAGTGATAAAGTTGGTACGGTATGATACTATTAATTGATTAAGTATCATCCATTCAAGGGCTAAGACTATGCTTATAACATATATTGTTTATATGAGAATCGTAATTAAATGTTATGTGTACATACATATATCATACCATACATGTAACATATAATATCATGAATGTAAAATATGTCATGGCATCCCATTTATAACTATAAATGGCACCTGCTCAAATGGCCTATGATAAGTAGATGCTTCGCATTATAGTGATTAAACATGTGCAAATTACTCTTATATATGTTATATGAGATGGTATATAATATATCCACGACTTCTCTCGATTTTAGAGGAATTTAGTATTCATGGTCGTCCTTGACCCCCTTCGCAAGAGAGTGGGGACGGCCTGGAACTGGAGACTCTTTAACTATTTTTAAATGGGTGGTGGGCTCAATTTATATACATTTTCATAAAAATAAAACTTATAACATATACATATAAAACAACCAATGTAGTAGTGTTCGCAATATTTTGTGCATACGTAGAGTCCATTTACTAGTTCTTATACAATTTCACTATTACAAAACTCTACATTTACATATACAAAAACAAATCCAAAACCTAATTGTGGTGGGCTTCTATTGCTGTGTTGGCCCTAGCGGATGCGAAATGCCTTGAATATCTTCTTCAATACCTACACGGATAAAACACCCGTGTTAAGCTTATAGCTTAGTGGGAAACATATAACATATATGATCATTTGCAGTGATCCTTAATTCCAGTATACATTTATAATAGCTTATGAACATATACTTCTTTTACATATCATATGCATCTTTTGTATCATTTGCATATTTCATGCCTTTTTGTATGTCATGTTTCATATTATCTTATATCATCTTGTAATATTTTTTTTGTGCTGTATATTCCGAACGTGGATACGGGGGAGATAACTATATATACGAAGGTATCATCATTGTCTGAAGCAGTGACTATGCTGTCTTTGTATATATTGTGACGAGGTATATATACGGTATCATCATTGTATGAGACAATGACCTATGCTTGTATTATGTGACCTAAACGGGGCCGTATGTGTGAATAGGGCCCGACTTATAACTTATAATCCCTCATAAGCAATGCCTACTTGTCCATCCACTTTGGAATATATGCAGGAAATCAGGCTTATTAGGTTTTTATCTGAGTTAGGGATATCATACTAGTCATTTACATGTTTGTATTACTATTCACGTGTTCATATTTCATATATTAACCCTTCTTTATTTATTTACTTCAAATACTTTACACCAAAATATTTCCTACAAACAGAGCTTCACTTTAACAAATTTTCTGGACCCAATGGGGTCTAAATTTAAATACACTTATTTTAAGGAAATTTGTTCTTCTAGAAGTCTAGTTTACTCATAAATTTAAAGAACTCAATTTGGATGAGTGAAACACAACTTATGACCTAAATACCAAAACTGTTCCGAAACACCAAAACAATATCGAACTAAACCAGAATTGACCTGAAAATAGAGCCTCACTTTGACAAATTTTATGGATCCAATGGGATCCAAATTTGAATACACTTATTTCCAAGATATTTGTTCTCCTAGAAGTCTAGTTTACCTAGAAATTTGAATCACTCAATTTGGATGAGTGAAACTCAACTTATGACATAAATACTAAAACTACTCCAAAACATCAAAATTGTATCAGAACTGAACCAGAATTGACCCGAAAACATAGCCTCACTTTGACAAATTTCCTGGGTCTAATAGGGTCAAAATTTGAATATACTTATTTCAACAAGATTTATTCTCCTAAAAGTTTAGTTTATCCAAAAATTTGAATTACTCGATTTGGATTAGTGATTGTCAGAAGTTATGGTTATTACAAAACATGAGTTTTGGAAAAGAAGTTTAATAAGCATCTGTCTAAAGCATCTAAGTTCGTACTATCTGAACATTAAACCAGTTGAGGATTAAACAAAACTATGACCATATAACGCATTTAGAAGAAGAGTTAGGGTTTCTGGCTTCCAAAACGTAAAAATAGGAAGGAGTTTGAGGAGTTTCCAAACGCTTGTTTCTTAACTTTTGAAACGGACTTTCCTTTTAACCCCTTCTTTTAGCAGACCTAGAGGAACCAAAACCATGGATTGCACAAAGTCAAACTGACCTCCTTTCCTCCTCCATCGGAATTTCTCTATTCATCTTCTCTTTCTAGATGAAGAAATATCTCATTCAAGACCAAAATTTGGTCTTATCTCTTTTCCTACTCAACTTTTTTTTCCCTTCTTGCATTTTTAGTCCTACATTTTTCTTTATTTTGCAATTCAACTTCTCAATATTCTATTTTGACATGTAAACTTATTATCTTATGACCCTTGAGTCCTTAATGTGACATTTTACTATTTTAACCTCGACTCTTGCATTAATTTCGGTTTTATCATTTTTTGTTTTTAGCAATATAAATTCCGGAAAAATACAAATTTAACTTATTTTATACCCTAAACATGTTATAAAACTATGATGGTATATTTTTGGGTGTTACACCAACCATGATCAAATATAATTGTAGATATGCGAAATTGAAATAACTTCGAGTTAAGGTTATGAGGTTATCTTTAGAGCAAACTCGTGTTGATAATGTGTTGTAAAATATGACAATTATAATACAAAATAAGATTGTGTAAAACATATATTACTTTCCTTGTATCACATATATAGTGGAAGATATTGATAAAGCAATATTGAAAGAGAGAGACTATTGAGAAGGAGAATAAAGGAAGAGAGAAAGAGAATGCGAAGTGATAAAATAGACACAAAGTTGGGAGCTGCTGCTTCCACTCGCTGGAAAATCCCATGTTTTTTAATCAACATAGACGGAGGGGTCAATTAGTGGGTTGAAGGTGGAAGGTGGAGGTTGAGAAGGGGGTGGGGATATTTTTTTAGAAAATAAAAAAATTTTGGGGCCAATTAGATATTGACACGTGGTAAGAGATAGAAGAGAGTAACCATAAAGGATTATTCTAACTTCCTTATCCGTTCACCAATGCCTAGAGACCAAAACAATACAAGATCCTCAAACGTGGGATTATTCTTAGTTAAACAGTAGGTGTGACTAATTAAAGAAGATCGATCAAATTATGGATTATTCCTATCAATTACCCTTTTTTTTATCAAGAGCTTCAAGGTCTTCCACGTATGCACAAGTAAGTGCAATTTTTTTATTTAAGTGTCATGTCAATAACAATTATCGTTAGTTGCTGTCAAATAAGAGCAAAAATGATTGTTTTAAATAGTACATATATATCCATCATGCATAGCTCAAATGATAGAACTTTTGTCATTTCAAACAAGTACAGGACATAAAGAGGGGATGTGGTATAGTTTACTACCTTGAATAAGTGTAATAAAAAATATAGTAGAGATATGAAAATGACACAAAAATTAGTTGTGGAGCCAAATTAACACTTGGGTCATAGTTGAGCGGGGTTAAAATCCCAACCCAAATTTTAGACGTGGAAAAATAATAACAAGAAAATTATAGCGACAAATTGAGGTGGAAAGTGGAAAAGAAGGAAATATGAGAAATAGCAAAACAGAGAGGCATGGCTCAGTCATTTAGGCTAATAGTATAATGAATCGGTTCAAAGTCTACACATTTGATAATCTTATAATGACTAGAATACCTATTACTCAAATTCTGTAGTATATTGATGACCATGGTTTGATTTGTTATCTCTTTTGATCAAATATGTTTTATCGTCTGAATCACCACATACTAGTAAACGCCGCAACATGACGACAAAAAAACCAACTATCATACCAAGGTGATACAATCATACGCCATAACAAATCAACGTCAAAATTATGAAAAAACAAATTAAAAAAAAAACCAAGATCAATGTGAAAAAGCTATTTTATTGAGAAATAAAATGATATAGAGAATGATTTCAGGCCAAAAATTACCAAAAAAATCACCCATCCTTGTTAATGGAAAAGTGGTTAGGAAAGAGATCAGATGAGAACAAAAAAGTGACTAGGAGAGAGATCAAATCAAAGAAAATGATGAATGTTTAGAATAAAATAAAAAGTTTAAGGGTATAAAAAATGTGAAAAGAGTGAAAACATTGATTTTA
Organism: Tetrastigma voinierianum; assembly: GCA_016808115.1. NCBI lineage: Eukaryota > Viridiplantae > Streptophyta > Magnoliopsida > Vitales > Vitaceae > Tetrastigma > Tetrastigma voinierianum. The sequence goes on from JAEQBH010000947.1 coordinate 327,340, forward strand.
ATGAACGTATCATTAACTTGATTTTAGATATAGATTAATAAAAAAATTAGTGAGATAATAAAATCAATCTAAATCCTTAAAAATGTTGAAATATTTTTTTTGAAAAAAATGGTATAAGATATAATGGTGGATAATTTTATCCCATCTAAGAATAATTTTTACCACTTAAAAATATATCTTATAAATATTTTATTGGATTTCAATAAACTTAAAAACAAAAAAGAAAGGATGGTACAAGTATAAATATTTTTAGTTTTAAAATGTTGATAATTTAATTTAGTTTATTTTATATTTAATTATTATATTATATACACAATAAATTAAAATTGATTTACTTATTATTGTTAATATTTAAGCTAATTGCTGCATATATAATTTATAATATGTATTTATGCAAATACATAATATTTAAGGGTAACTGACAAGAATATTTCATAGTTTGACCAGTCTTCTTTAATTAGTCTCACCTATGGTTTAACTAGGAATAATCTCACGTTTGGAGGACCCCATATCTGAATGTTCCCTAGTCACCGATGATCGGATGAATGAGTTAAAAAATTAAAAAAATCCAACGTGGCACCTCTTCCCTACAAAACTCATCCAGCCCCAACAAGAAAAAAATTTGAATACCCTCTTCACCTTCCCTCACTTCTGCAAACAGATCATCTTATTTTAACCCTAACAATCTCCTCTCTCGAACTCTCACCTCGCCTTTGTGCATCAGACTTTCATTTCAACGAATTAAAAGTTGAAATTTAGACAATAGATTAAACAAAGTACCCAAATTATGCAAAACATGCAAAACCCGAATTTAAATTTGCCCTTCAAAATTAAACAACATACTCAATTTAATTTTGCCCTAATTTTACCTAATTAAATTATGCCAAATATACAAAACCTGTAATTTAACTACTAGAATTGAAATTTGTCCTAATTGAATTTTGCCCTAACTACTAGAATTGAATTTCAATTTAACCTACTATTTCACTTCCATTTCATTACTAGTTCCCATAGAGTTTGAAGAAGCGCTAGACAAGACGAATTTTGCATTCTGATAACCATTGTCGGTCTTTCATTCGCTTTTCAACCGCTACTTCATAGAGAGAAGAAGGCGAAGAAAATGAAGATGAAGAAGAATGAAATGGACGAACAACCATTGTCAGTCTCCCCCTTCGCTTTGCAGCCGCTGGTTCTTAGAGAGAAGAAGAAGAAGAAGACGGTGATGAAGAAGAATGAAATGGACGAAGAAGAAATATAAGAAATTAGGGCTCATTAACCTGATTATGCCACGTAGGATATCCAAAATCAGCTAAGCCAGTCGCTACCGATCACAGACCATTTGGATATGGGACCCTCCCAAACGTGGGATTATTCCTAGTTAAATCGTAGGTGAGACTAATTAAAGACAACCTACCAAACTATGAATCATTCATATCAATTACCCCTAATATTTATTATATATATTAATCGGTACAATACAACCTACATGATAGTTGCTTTAATTTATAATATAAATATGAATATATTCATGACAAATATATTACAGGCTACAATGTCTTCCCATTTTAATGGAGCTAGTAATTCGAGCCTGGTTCGTTGGGCTAGGCTAGTTTACCTGAAATTAGAGTCGTGCTGGAATGCTATTTTATTGGCCTAAAAAATGGGTTAAATTTGGCCCGACCCTACCCACTCGGATTAACAACTTTATAAGGTAATTTGAGCCCAATCAGGCCCAAAGGACCAGCCTAGCACACTCGAATTAGGCTAGCTTAAAAGAACCATGCCAAATTTGGCCCGGCCCGATGTGGACTCGGCCTGAATTGCCAACTCTACATTTTGAAATGCAGACTCACATCGGTTAGAAACAATAATTATTTGGTTAAAAGATCTCAAATTATTGAAAATTTGTAAAACTAACAATTTCCATGTTTTTTCTTGAAAAATGACTTATTATGGACAAAAATACCCTTTGTTATTATATATATATATATATATATATATATATATATATATATATATATATATATATATATATATATATATATATATATAAATTATTATTTTTTGAAAGAAAATATTTTTTTACAATAAAATAATATAGATATTTTTATCAAAATTTGGAAGGTTGATTTTTTAAATTTAGCTTTCAAAATAATCACCGAAGGAACAACATCTAAAATCAAAGCCAAGCTGGGTTTCACATGGCAACGGTCATATTTTTGGAAGTCAAGATTAAGAACAGAAATTTGAATTGGACCGCCAAGATTTGTTTTCCGTTGGAAAACCCGCCTTTCTTATCCCCGCCCTTCATTTCCCTCCGTTCTCTCATGGCAACGGTCATATTTTTGGAAGTCAAGATTAAGAACAGAAATTTGAATTGGACCGCCAAGATTTGCTTTCCGTTGGAAAACCCGCCTTTCTTATCCCCGCCCTTCATTTCCCTCGTTTCTCTCATCTCACCTCATCTCATCTCTCTCTCTTCTCTCTTCTCTCTCTCTCTCTCTCTCTCTCTCTCTCTCTCTCTCTGCTGTCGCTCTCTCCCTCTGCCTTCACTCGCTTCTCGTTAATCCATGGCTACCTCAGATCGCCTTTCCGCCCTTCTAGTTCGACGACTCTCTAAAGGTAAAAACCCTCCCTGAGCCTTTACCACTTTCTTTGATTTTTCATTTCTTCTTTCTTTTAGGTTTCGTTGAAATAGCTCGATTTAGGGTTTTTTTTTTGTAACGGCTAAGAAGGCTAACAACCAGAATCCTAAAGGGAATCCAATTAGAAACAAAATCTCACAAGAAATTAGAAAGAAAATCCCAGGGGAATCGTAAAAGTCTCTCTTGAACCAGCCAACTCTCTTGGGAAGACGACTAGCTAGATGGTTTTTTTTTATAACCGTACATGTCCGGGCCAGCTTGCTTGCGTACTAATTCCACGGGACCTAGAAGTTAAACCTCTCGCGGCCCTGAGGGGACTCGAACTGAACGACCCCTCAGGGTTGAGTCTGAATTTGAACTTGTTGACGAAGAGATTGACCAAAGGCAAGGGGTATCTGAACTCTTCTTTATATACAGTATTCTCAGTGTAGGATTGAAATAAAGACTTTCATTTCTACTTTACTGAAATATCTACTTTTCCATCCCAGTGACATGACCCTAACCCTGTCAATAAGATCATAACTTTATCTTGAAGCCCAAAAAATCTAATAAGAAACCTAACCTAAAGGGAATACAAAAAGAAACCTAATAAAACTTAAAATGATTAAATCGGATCGTTTCAGTTTTTGTTGGTCGTAGAGTTGGTCGTTTAACGTTCTCAATAAATTTTATGGATGCAGGGTCATTGAGTTCTTGTCCTGAACTGATAATGCAGTTTCGTCACACTAGAGAAAATGTAAGAAAATTTTCCTTTTGTAATAATTAAAACATGGATGAATTTCTGCATGTTTGTTTTTATGATATTTACTTGTTCTATGTCTGATCTTCCAAGCAATCATTCCCATTTCTAAACTATGTTTGGGAAATAAGTCTCAAACTAATTTTGGCTGATTAGTTACCCAAACAATATCACAAGGAAATAAGCCTCTTATGTACTATTCTGGAAGCAGAAAATACAGAGGAAAAGAGATTTCTTCTACGCATGCATATTAGAATGATTGTTGTTTTGAATATTGGATTTAATGGTTCTATGTTGCTTGTCAGTTGGACAGATTCATTCCAAATAGATCAGCAATGGACTTCGACTTTGCCCATTACATGCTGAATGAAGGGAGGAAAGGCAAAGAGAACAAAAAAGGTGCTGTCAGCTCTCTATCAAAGGAGGCCTGCTTAACCACTAAGCTGAGACATTCAACATGAATCGCACCCGCATCCTCGCCTTTAAGAACCAAACCACCTACTCCAGTAAATTGATACCTCATCAATTCTATTCTTCTAATTCATCAATCGAAGCCCTCAAAGCCTCTGCGAGCATATTCCTCCCAGGTTTGGGTTTATGATATTTAACAGCAAATTAATCTCTATGTTTATGTGTGACTATTACGTTTACTTCATCTGATTTTTCCCCTTTTATTTATTGATTTTTCTGTATGGTAAATTAAATGACTTCTGAGAGGCATTAGTGCTTCTGATATTATAGATGATTATGGCTTGAACTTAATGGATTGGGGCAGCAACAATGTTCTGGCCCTGGCTCTTGAAAACACAGTATATCTATGGGATGCTTCAAATGGTTCAGCCTCAGAGCTTGTCACTGTTGATGATGAAGATGGCCCTGTTACAAGTGTGAGTTGGGCTGCTGATGGCCAACATATTGCTATTGGCTTGAACAGTTCTTCTGTTCAGCTTTGGGATTCTCCAGCAAATCGACTGGTATGTCATTGTTCTTTGTTTTGACCTTTGAAATTGTATGTTGATAATGATTCCCTAATATAGTGATGTTCTACCAATTCTGCAGCTGAGGACTTTGAAAGGTGGCCACCAATCACGTGTCGGTTCTCTAGATTGGAAAAACCACATCCTTACAACTGGAGGAATGGATGGTAAGATCATTAACAATGATGTGAGAGTGCGCTCACACATTGTGGCTACTTTTGCAGGACACCAACAAGAGGTTTGTGGATTGAAATGGTCTTCCTCTGGCCAACAGTTGGCGAGTGGAGGAAATGACAACTTGCTCTACATATGGGATAGGTCGATGGCCTCTATGCATTCACGTTCTCAGTGGCTTCACAAGCTTGAAGATCACAGTGCTGCAGTAAGAGCGCTTGCTTGGTGCCCTTTCCAGCGCAATTTGCTGGTGTCTGGTGGAGGTGGAAGCGATTGTTGCATCAAGTTTTGGAATACCCATACTGGTGCATGCTTGGACTCAGTGGACACTGGCTCACAGGTCTGTGCTCTGCTGTGGAACAAGAATGAGCGTGAGTTGCTGAGCTCCCATGGCTCTATGCAGAATCAACTCACCCTATGGAAGTATCCATCACTGGTGAGGATTGCCGAGCTTACTGGTCATACATCCAGAGTTCTTTTCATGGATCAGGTAATAAAATGGATCTTAGTTCAGGGAGTGTTTCTTAGTGCCAAATCTTTATTTATATGTTCTAATATTCTTGTTCAATTCTTCTGGCAGAGCCCAGATGGACGTACCGTGGTGACTGCTGCAGGAGATGAAACTCTCAGATTTTGGAATGCTTTTGGCACCCCCGAAGTGAAAAAAGATGCACCAAAAGCAGAGCAACATGGACCATTTTCTCATATAAGGCAAATCCGTTAGGGTTGCACTTTGGTATTGGAAAGTATCAGGGGAAAGAAGAAAATATTTTTTGAAGCTCCATCTTCTTTCTCCCACTGAATGAAGTTTTCAGCCTCCTTGCTTCCTAAATTTAAAAAACAAAAAAAAATTGGTGGCATAGTTACTCTAACTAATACTTTGCTGATCTCTTTCAGGTGGATACTTGTTTAATCATATTGATTGTTTGCACGAGCTGAGAATGTTATCCTGTAAATTTCTCTGTATCAGGATTTCTGTGAACAGAGACGTTCACTGCATTATCTCAGCTCAGCTCAGCTCAGCTCAGCTCAGCTCAGCTCAGCTCAGCGGAATCAAATTCCTTTTATCCAAGACCTTGATCCTGAACCTGGTTTAACGAATGATAATACAGTCTATACAGATTCCTGTGGCTTTTTGCTTGACCTAATTATGTTTTGTATTAATTTGAAAAAACAATATGTGGTTTTTTTGTAAATTTCTCATTTCTCTTGCTAATGCTATTTGTGCTTCTCATCAAGAATGTTTCTGGTCTGCAGGTCAACATTAACAACTTCAGATCAGCAGAAAAGATCCAAGCCCAATCTCTTCTTCCAGGTCATGAATGACTCTGCCTATCCATTTGTTCCTGATTACAACCTGGTGCTGGTGAATTTCCTCTTTTTGATATGTTTCCTATCATGTTCTAGATCCACGCTAAAATGCTTTCTTTTGCTGGGACTCCCTCTCCCTCCATTGCTAATCACCCACATGACACTTCTATCCTTCTCTTTGTTTGTTCTCTCAGATATTATCATGATTGGATTCCTTTATATAAAGTCTGTTAATGAAAGCCTGGGAGTGTCATAAGGTTTGTTAAATTAATGGTTGCATACATGAGACAACCTAAGGTTTGTGGTTCCTTTTGTCCATGCAAATATCTTCAGCTTTCTAGGCAAAGTCAGTGATTCCAAAAAAAAAAAAAATTATAAGGTAATTGGAAGGATACTATCGTTGCAAACCCTGATTTAACAAGAAATATATGATGAAATACATTATCCACTGAGTGAAATTTCATGTTTCTCAAAACTTGTTCTAAGAAAGATGTAAAATTACTTATTCATGCTTTCTTAATGTAGGCTTTTAGTTTTTTTTATTGTAACATAAGGAGAACTATTCCATAAGCGAGGTGAAATTTTGATGATGACATGCTCATTGAGTGCAGAAATTGTTGCCATCACCAACTTTTTTATCTTCATATGTTTGATGAAAATGATTCAATGTCCTGATATTTTTACATTCTTTATGATTTACATAGACAGCTATTCTTTTCTCTCAAGTTTTCTCATTCTTTTCTGCCAGTGTCTCCCAGTATATGATCACAGCATATTGTCTTGACTGTATTGTACTTCAGGATCAATATTTTGAAGTTTTGATGCTGCTAAATCAGGTCTTTGTGTGAAGTTGTTGCAAGTAAGATCTCTTGATTAATATTTAACCATAGATCAAGCTTTTTCTATCTTTGTTTGAAGTTGATGTATAAGTTTGTTCTGAAATCACATTTGAAAGGATACTCTTATTGCAAACCCTGATGCAACAGGAAATATATGATGAAATTCATTATTTACTGAGTGAAAATTAATGTTTCTCAGAACTTGTTCTATCAAAGAAGAAAAATTACTTCTTCATGCTTTATGATAGTAGGTTTTCAGTTTTTTATTGTAACATAAGGAAAACCATTCTATAAACCAAACTGAAATTTTGATGCTGATATGCTTACCGAGTGCAGGAACTGTTGTCATGGCCAAGTTTCATGTCTTCTTATATTTTGATGAAAATGATTCAATGTCTTAATATTTCACATTTGTTATTATTTACTTAGACAGCTGTTCTATTTACAAGTTTTCTCATTCTTTGCTGCAAGTGTCTCCCATTAAATGACAACTGTATAAAAGTATGTTCCAATCTTTAATACTTTTGTTCATTTAGTCCAGACTTGTCTTACATTTGATTTTGGCATCTTCAAAAAATCATCTAAACAGGTCAACTTGGCGATTCAAATCCTTGAACTGTTGAAAATATAAAAAAAATAACCGTAATGTCTAGGGATTTCCCAAAATCTTGTGTCTCGCTGAAATATGGATTTAGGCAAAACTGGAGGAAGTTTTCTGGCCCTTTGATTCTTAATTTTCACTGAAGTTGGTGGCATAGATTGTGTGACAAATACTTTGCTTTTTTTTTCGGGTGGAAACTTCTTGTTTCATATTAATTCTTTGCAAAAGTTGGGATCAATATTCCATATTTACAGACTCAAGATCTCATTAATGAAATTTTCGTGCAGAGAGACATTTGCTGCAGTGGCTAAGTACTCTTTATTCGAGACCATGAACCTTGATCCTGATTTTTCTAATATTAATACAGTTCAGATGGATTCCTGGTGGTTTTTTGCTTGACCTGGTTATATATTTTGTATTAATTCAGAAAAACATGAATTGGTTTTCCATAAATTTCTCTTAATTCTCACTTTCTAATTCAATTTTTACTTTTCTTCCTTCAAATATTTCTGATTCACAGGTCTAATCCCACATCCTTATGCAAGGCAGCTAATTTCTGGTTCTGGGTTACTTTATCCATCCTGATCCTCTACACCCTTTTATACAGCACCTTCTTCCAGGTACTGGGTTACTGCATCCTTCTGATCATTTTTGTTCTAATACAGCCTACACCTGGTGAATTTCAGCTTTTCTTCAAGCTACTTATTATAGCTTCAGTATAAAACATTTCATCACAATTCTGAGATCTCTTCTTCTGTTTCTAATTTAATTTTATACGACGATTCTCTAGGTATGAAATTGATCTTCAATGCAGTCTCCAATTGATCTTTTTGATGCAAGGGTGCAAGTTTTGCCCAATCTTGGAAAATTGAAGAGGGATTATAAACTGGCTCCTATGGTGGTGAAAAACAGAGGACATGATATTACGGTAAGCCAAGCTAAGCTACCGTTTGGTTTGGTTTGTTCTTGATCCTTCATTGGCAAGGAAAATTTTAATATCTTTGGATCTTCTAATTCATATTATATTGTCAGGTGATATGGAAAGGATACGCAGGACAAATTAACATCAATGGGACTTATTTCAAACTAAAACAGTGTCATTGGCATTCACCTTCGGAGCACACCTTTAATGGATCAAGGTGAGTGAGGGTTCCATTCTTTGTTCAATATTTATTATTGCTTCCTTATCCGGCTATCCCCTTTCCCTCTCTTTCCCCCACTCACCAAAAACAAAAACCAGAAAAAAAGGGTCTTTACTGAATTATTTTTGGATGCAGGTACAACTTTGAGCTGCATATTGTTCATTCATGCTCTGAAGAGAAAGTCGCTGTTATTGGAATCACCTAAAAATATGGAAGGCCTGACCCTTTCCTCACAGGGGTACTTCACCTACTGCCCCCCTTGGATTGGTTTCTGCTCCATGACTTAATATTGGTTTCTGGTTCGGTCCATCAGGTAAGAATTGCAAAAACTACACATATGGGCAACAGGGGTTGGATAACCAATGAGACAAGTATATGTAGCCCCAGCTTGAGGAGATGAAATCATGCATTGTCTATTTAATTTTTAGATAGATCTCTTTGTGGGGTACAGCAGTTCATTATGCCTTTGGTTAGATTTTTGTATTTATGAGGAGGGTTCATCTTCGTTCTAATGAGCTCTTACTCCATTGTTATATACCTTTGATTTCTGATTTAATGAAAGCTAAGAATATTATCATTCAATTCTGGAGCATAAATAGGAATGATTCTATATTTTCATTATATGTGGTTCTCAATATTATCCCCAGTATCTTCATATTTTTCTCACCCTCTCATATGTTTTTAATTTTTTATCATAATTTCAAGTCATTATAAGTGTAGTTAGTATCAATAGACATTATTATTGCTATTTGAATAGAGAGAATATTCTTAAGAAAAAAATAATAATAAACAAAAAAGTTTTAAGTGTATGATAAAGAATTTGGAAAGTATGAAAACTAAAAGTATAAAAACGGGAAGGAGATGAACGAAACACTGCAGTGTTTTTATTTATGATAATCATAAAAAAAAACAATTATACAAACCTAGGAACTTCTTAAATATATTCTGATACATGTAAACGTGTAGAAGAAACTGCTAGTCCTATAAATAAGGAAACTACCTAGGTTAATAGATAAGACGTATGACTAAGTAAAAACTGACTCATTAAAATACAACTAAATAATGTATGACTAAGTAAAAAACAAAAAATACACGTCAACACTCCCCCTCAAGCCGGGTAGTACAAATTGTACATTCCGAGCTTGTCAACCATTCTTTCAAACATCGGTTTGAACAATGTTTTGGTGAGGATGTCTGTTGTTTGTTGAGTAGTAGGCACATATGTCACACTGATAGTTCCGTCGTTGATCTTCTCCTTTATGAAGTGTCTATCTACTTGGCGTGCTTTGTTGTCGCTGATGGAATGGGGTTGTGGCGGTGAAATCGGCTGCTCGGTTATCACGATGGGCCTGCCGAAGGAGTTTCAAACTCTATACTTAATTCCTGTAACAACATCTTTATCCGTACGACCTCACAAATGCCGAGAGCAGTGAATCTCAATTTTGCTTCGGCGTTGCTCCGTATCACTACTGTTTGTTTCTTGCTCCGCCAAGTAACCAAGTTGCCCCACACATAAGAGCAATACCCTGAAGTGGATCGTCTATCAGTTACCGAACATGCCCAGTCAGCATCAACGTAGACTTCTACCTTTCTTTCTTCATTCTTTCGAAACAGTAATCCTCTTCCCGGTGTACCTTTCAAATACTTGAGAATCCGATAAACAGCATCAAGGTGACTTTTGGAGGGAGAATGCATGAATTGGCTCACACAACTTACAACGAAAGCAATGTCGGGACGTGTATGAGCTAAGTAGATAAGCTTTCCCACCAATCTTTGAAACCGACCTTTGTCGACCGACTTATCATTTTCCTTCATGTCTAGTTTCAAGTTTGCATCTATAGGAGTATCCACGGGCTTGCATCCCATCATTCCGGTATCTCGTAGAAGGTCCAACACGTACTTCCGTTGAGAGATTGAGATGCCATTCTTGTTTCTAGCTACTTCCATCTTTAGAAAGTATCTAAGGTTGCCGAGATCCTTCATTTCAAAATCTTGAGCAAGTCTCCGTTTGATCTTTCCTATTTCAACTTCATCATTCCCAGTAACAATTATGTCGTCCACATATACTATTAGAATAGTAATCTTCTTTCCAACAGTTTTGTGGAACAGTGTGTGATCAATTTGCACTTGTTTATAACCATGTTGCTGAATTGCTCGAGTGAAACGGTCGAACTAAGCTCGTAGCAATTGCTCTAATCCGTACAATGACTTCTTAAGACAACAAAATTTTCCATTCTTCTGTTCCAAGTTAAAACCGGGTGGCAAATCCATATACACTTCCTCTTCAAGTTCTCCATTTAGGAAAGCGTTCTTCACGTCTAGTTGTTGGAGAGGCCAATTTAGGTTTGTTGCCAATGAGAGTAATACACGGATGGTATTAATTTTAGCTACTGGTGCAAACGTTTCTTGGTAGTCTATACCATAAGTTTGCGTATATCCCTTAGCAACTAGGTGCACCTTGTAGCGTTCAACTGATCCATCCGCTCGGTACTTTATAGTGAAGGCCCACCTACATCCAACTAAACTCCTTCCTTTCGATTGATCAACAACTTCCCAAGTTCCATTTTTTTTAAGAGAATTTATCTCTTCAATAACAACAGCCTTCCACTCGGGATTCTGAAGTGCCTCATCAATAGATTTTGGTATTTTAGCTTTTGATAAGTGAGTGACGAGAGCCTGCATTGGTGTGGACAAGTGAGAATATCAGAAACTTAGGGTGGATGTTATTAATGCGGCTTCTACATCCATTTTTCAAAGCAATGGGAATATCAAGTTCATTTAGAGTTAATTCATTACCTGCCGTTGGATCATATTCATGGTTTGTAGATGTCTCCATGTCACATTCTTCCTTGAATATGTTTTTAGAAATGGCGTCATGAGTCTACTAGGAGGTGTTTGTTCAGGATGAGACGAATTTGGTAAGTTGGGCAGTTCATTTGGATGCAGTAATCGGATGAATTTGTTAGTTTGATAAGTTGAGGGCGATTTGTGGTATAAGGACAATGGTTTCGAGACGTGTTTGTGGGGTGCTTATTTGGTAATTAGAATGCAACTTCCCGGTCGAGATTAGGCTGAAAGTTTAAATCTAAGATTGTATTTTAATCTTGGTCGAATCTTTAGCAGGATCTAAGGACATCTCCCCACGGTCGGATTTTGTTTGAAAAAGAAGTATTTTCAACAAAAGTAACATCTTTAGAAACAAAATATTTTCTTTTCTCGAAACGAATAACACCTATAACCTTTTGAGCAGAAGAATATCCGAGAAAAATACATTTACGACCTTGCGTCCAATTTGCTAAAAAGAAGGATCGTGTAAATGTACAAAGCGATGCACATCCAAAATCTGCGAGATCAAGTTATGAATCTGATTTCGGAAATTTGTTTTGCAAAGTTTATAGGAGTTTGAAATTGTAATACCTTAGATGGCATACGATTAATATGAAACATGGGTGTCGGCGTCACCCAGCGTTTAGAAACATTTGATGCAAATAATAGAGATCTAGCAATTTCAAGGCAATTTTTTCGTTCGGATACCCCATTTTGCTACGGAGTGTTAACACAAGAACTTTGATGTAGCATGCCTTTTTTTTAAGAGAAAATTGTTTAAAGTTTCATTGAAATATTTTGTTCCATTATCAGTTCAAAGAAATTGAAACTTAGAGTCATATTGGGTAGAAATCATAGTATAAAAATTTTCAAACATCATTGCAACTTCAGACTTGTCATGCAAAAGATAAACCTAACACACTCTAGTATGATCATCGATAAATGAAATAAACCATCTTTTATTAGGCCAGATTAACTGGATGGACCCGTAAATCAGCTGAATAAGTGAGAATGGTAGATGACCGATAATGTTGAATTGGAAATGAGACTCGGGTATGTTTTGCAAGTAAGCACACTTCACATTTAAAAGAGTCATTATTGGAAATTAAGTTGGGAAATAAACGACGCATATAAGAGAAGCTGGGATGGCCTAAGCGATAGTGGAGAAGAATAACTTGACGACGATGGTGGAGAGAAGAACTAGAACTTGTAGTCACATTACAGCACACTTCCGTGGATAGGTCACACATAAAGTAGTAGAATCTGGAGAACACCTTAGCATGCCCAATCATCCGACCCGAGTGCTGGTCCTGAAAAATACAATAAAAAGATGAGAACTTGACAAGGCAGTGGAGGTCGGTTGTTACTTTACGATAGATAGCAGGTTGCAAGACAAACTCGGCACATAAAGAACACTGGAGAGACAAAAAAAATCATTGAGCCAAATAGTGCCAAGTCCGGCAACACAAGTAAAAGAGCCATCAACAAGCTTAACGCGACGATCACCATGATAAGGAAAATAATCACGGAAAAGGGTCAGTACGGTCATGTGATCGGATGCTCGGAATTGACGGTAGTCCTTTAGGAGGATGGTAGTCAAGGAAGAAATGGCACTACCGTGTGCTATCAACGATGTTGACGAGCTAGAGAATAGCTTGTTGAGATGATCCAACTAAGCCTGCAAGAAAGGAGAGGCCGAGGCAGCTTCGGTAGATGTTTTTGTGACGATGTGAAGACCTTTCCCATCAGAGCCACGAAGGTGGTAAGGGACCCAATCAGCCGGCTTTCCATGAAGTTTCCAACATGTAGCCTTTGTGTGGTATGGCTTCTGACAATGCTCACAAAACTGGGAATTTCTCTGTTTGTTTCAGCTATCAGATTGTCGGGCAGCCAAGGCTGAAGCTTCTGGCGAAGGAGAAAGCGGACCGAGCATGACGTGCTTATGGCTCTCTTCACGACGGACTTCAGCAAAAATCTCATCGATTAGAGGTAGTGGTTTCACACTGAGAATACGGCCGCAGATGTCATCGAGGGTATCAGATCGGCCCGGAAAATCATAAAGTGCACTCCTGAAAGTCGAAAAATTAGATAGATAGTTGCATCTTTTGGATCATGCCGATCTTTAGGATTGAATAAATCCAGTTCCTACCTTAGCTTAGTCAGGGTATTAAAATATTGAGTGACACTAAGATCACCTTGATGAAGAAGTCGACAACGATTGTGAAGATGAAATAGCTACGAGGAGTCCTCTAGGTCGAAATAAGCCCGCCGTGACGGCATCCCCGAATAGCCTTAATTTGTGGGATCTGACATATAGATCTCAGCCCGATGGAATTATCCATGGAGTTAGGATCCAAGACATAACCAATGAGTTTGTTAATGTCCCACGCAGGAAGGAGGATCGGTAGGCTCAGTGTGAAATAGATCCATCGAGGATATCGAGACTTGCCCTTCTTAGGAATATGAGTTGAACAAATCGCGACCATGCAAGAAAGTTCCGTCCACTTAATTTAAACGAAGTAATTTGGAGAGAAGAAGAATTATCAGGAGCAGCAGTGGGAACAATTGTGGAGGTTGGCTGTGTAGCGTCGGAGTGCAAACAATGGCCCAGCTCATTCCAATAGTGTTCATAATTCCCTCAATCGAAAAATACTTTTAATTGCTCTGATACCATAAAAGAATAGAAACAGAAAGGAGATGAACAAAACACTGCAATGTTTTTATTTATGATAATAATCAAAAAACAATTATACAAACCTAGGAACTTCTTAAATATATTCTGATACAAATAGCGTGTAGAAGAAAGCTGATCTTATAAATAAGGAAACTACTTAGGTTAATAAATAAGACGTATGACTAAGTAAAAACTAACTCATTAAAATACAACTAAATAATGTATGACTAAGTAAAAAACAAAAAAATACACGTCAACAAAAACATTGATTTTTATGAATATATCATTTACTTGAATATTTTAACACAAAATATCATTGAGATGAAAATTAATCTAAAATCTTTAAACTGCTGAGAAGTTTTTTGGTAAAATGGTATAAGAAGTAAAGGTAGATAATTTTAGGTGGTGCTATGGAAAAAATTGAAGGAAAGCGACGACATTGTGCATGATCAAACTAAAATTATGTAAGATCTCAAGCCATAAATTTTCTTCCTTGTTTGATTAATTATACTAATATTCAACTGTGTGATCACCAACTACATTTAGTTAGCAGAACTGAAAATAGGATAAGAAAAGACTTTTTAAAGTAAAATGACCATCTAAGTAACTATACTATATAGGCCAAGTAGGCTTCAACATGAACAAGTATGAAAATCAAGCATAAGCCAACACCTTGATCAACCCTTCAGCCAAATTGATCAATTTCAGGCCATCAAGCTTCATTTCATGGCTGCTCCCAATCTCTGAAAGTAGATTAAGCAGCACAGCAATCCTCCCAGTATCTGATTTCCTTTCAGAAAAGATGGATAGGAGTTCCCTGAGTTTTTCATAGGAAGATATTACAAATGACCTGATGCTCTGAAGAGCTTGAGTGACAGGTTCAATGAAGAGCTTGAAGAGTGATTTATATTTGTTTCATACCCACTCTCAGAAGCTCTGTCCCTCTCCCTCCATTGCTAATCACACAGGACAATCCTGCCTTTGTTGTTGTTTTTCCTATCAGATATGAGCTTTGTTAAGTTGATGGAACCCTTTATATAAAGGCTGTTAAAGAAAGCGTGGGAACGTCAAAAGGTAGGTAAAATGAATGTTCACACACAAGAGACAATCCAAAGGTCTGCGGTTCATTCTGTCCATGCATTTTTCTTGGCAAAGTTAGTGATTCCAAAAAAAAAAAAATCTAGGGAAATTGAAACTTGAAAGGATACTATTATATATATGATGAAATTCATTATCTACTAAGCGAAAATTAATGTTTCTCAAAACTTGTTCTAACAAAGAAGAAAAAGTACTTCATGCTTCCTTAATGTAGAATATTAGTTTTTTTATTGTAACATGAGGAAAACCATTCAATAAACCAAGGTGAATTTTTGATGATAATATGTCCACCGAGTGCAGATACTGTTGCCACCACCAAGTTTCATGTCTTAATATATTTTGATAAAAATTATTCAATGTCTTTATATTTTTATATTCTTTATTATTTACATAGACAGTTTAATATTTTTTCTCCCAGTCTTGAATTTTTTTATTCAATTAGTCCAGACTTGCCTTGCATATGATTTTTGCATCTGCATAAAATCATCTCAATAGGTCAACCTGGCGATTTAAGTCCTTAAAACTGTTGAAAATATAAAAAATTACAGTAATTTCTGGGGATTTTCCAAATGCTTGTATCTTGATTTATCTAATAATAGTACAGTTCATGTGGATTCCTGTGGTTTTTTTTGATTGACCTGGTTATATATTTTGTATTAATTAAGAAAAACTTGAATCTGTTTTCTGTAAATTTCTCTTAATTCTCACTCACTAATTCAATATTTACTTTTCTCCTTACAATATTTCTTATTCACAGGTCTAATCTCACATTCTCATGCAAGGCACCTAATTTCAGGTATTAGGTTATTGTATCTTTCCCGATCTATTTGTTCTTAACACAGCCTACTCCTGGTGAATTTCAGCTATTCCTCAAGCTACTTATTATGGTTTCTGTATCCAATATTGTTTCATTACAATTCTGGGATCCCATCTTGTGTTTCTATGTTAATTTTACAGGACAATTCTCTATGTTGGTTCAGTCCAGTCCATCATACGGGCAAAAGGGATTGGATGAGCAGTAAGAGGAGCAGAGGCTGAGGTTGAGGAGATGACATCCATGTATGTGTGGTCTGTTTAAATTTTTAGATAGATCTCTTTGTAGGGTGCAGTAGTGTAAGCCTTTGGTTAGATTTTTGTATTTGTGTGGATGATTCCTTTCTAATTATCTCTTACTCCTTGTTATCTATCTTTTATTTCTGATTTAATGAAAACTAAGAATATTATCATTCAATTCTGGAGCATAAATGGGAGTGATTCAATATTTTCATTATATGGGGTTCTCAATGTGAACATTTATCATGAAAAGAAGTTTGCATTTGTTGAGATGAGAAGAAGTGAAGATGTAAATCTATTACACTGGACATTATCAAACATAGTGCACCAACATTTTCAAATTCCTATCAAATTCTTTGTCAATTCGATCTCAACAGGATATATAAGTAACAAGTGGATAGGATAAAGTGAAAAATTAAAAAAAGAGAATGATTAGGTTAATAATGGCCATGATAGCTTTGCCTCTGTACTTTGACTCCATGAACTCCACCATACTTCTTTGCCATGCAGTAAATCATATAGACCTCAAGAAGAAGACCAATGGGAGACATTGGGTTGTTGCAGCAAATCTCCAACAACCCAGTGAACCCTTCAGCCAAATCAAGAAACTTATTTAATTTCAGGCCTGAAAGCTTCATATCAGGACTGATGAAGCCGAAATCCAACCTCCTGGCCTTCTGAACTATCATCCTCACCTCATCCTGAAGAGAACCCTTTTCAGTTAACCTCACTCCAACTACCTTTTTAAACAACTTCTCCATCTGGGTTTTGATCCATGAAATCACTCCCATGAGCTTTTCACAGCAAGAGGTGACAAAGGAGCTGAACCATTCAATAGCTTTATGGATGGACTGAGAGATGAGACTGAAGTGTCTTCAATTTGGTTTTCAGCCAAGCGTAAGCTTCATCTATCTTGTTAGAAACACTTGACAACCCTTCAGCCAAATCAAGAAACTCCTCAGCAGTTTCATGTCATCAAGCTTCATTTCATGACTGCTCTCACTCTCCACAAGTGGATCCACCATCCCAAGAGTTTGCTCATTCACTAATTTCATTTCAGAAAAGCTGGCTAGGATCTTCCTGAGTTTTCCACAGCGAGAGATACCAAATGACAGGATGCACTGAAGAACCACAATGACAGCTTCAGTGAGGGACTTGAAGTGTGAAACTAATTTGGTTTTCATCCAAGTGTATGCATCAACCATTTTGTTCTTCCCACATACTAACTTGGTTTTCATCCAAGTGAGACCATCAACTACTTTGTTCCTGGCAGACACTAAATTGGCTTTCATCCAATCGTAAACTACAACTATTTTGTTACAGAGACAACCTAAAATGCTCTGTTTTGCTGGGACTCCATCACCCTCCTTTGTTAATCACACACTACACTTCTAGCCTTCTCTTTGATGTTCCTCTCAGATATGACCTTGGTTAAGTTGACTGTGATTGGATCCCTTTATATAGAGGCTGTTAATGAAGACCTGGGAATGTCAAAATGTGGGTTAAATTAATGCTCACTTTGTCCATGCAATTCGCTACAGTTTTCTAGGGAAAGTTAGTGATTCCAAAAAAAAAAAGTTCTAGGGAAACTGGAAGGATATAATACTATTATTGCAAACCCTGATGCAACAGCAAATATATGTTTCTAAAAACTTGTTCTAACTAAGAAGGAAAATTTCTTCTTAAGACTTTCTTAAGGTAGGTTTTTAGTTTTTTATTGTAACACCAGGAAAACTATTCCATAAACAAGGTAAAGTTTTGATGATGATGATGATATGCTCATTGAGTGCAGATATTGTTGCCATCACCAAGTTTCATGTCTTCAGATATTTTGATGAGAATTATACAATGGCTTGATATTTTCACATTCTTTATTATTTACATAGACAGATGTTTACTCTTAAGTTTTCTCATTCTTTTCTGCAGGTGACTCCTGTTATATATTCAGTAACCACAGTATAAAAGTATGTTCCGATCTTTAACATTTTTATTGAATTAGTCCAACTGATCTTGCATATGATTTTTGCACCTCCAAAATCATCTCAATAGTTCAGCTTGGCGATTAAGTCCTTGAACTGTTGAAAATATAAAAAATAACAGTAATTTCTGGGGATTTCCCAAATGCTTGTGTCTCATTTGAGTAAGGTTGTAGGCAAAACAGGAGGATGTTTTCTGGCCCTTTGATTCTCAATATTTACAGAAGTTGGTGCATAGATACATTAATGAATACTTTGCTTATCTTTTCAGGTGGAAACTTCTTTTCATATTAATATTTTGAAAAAGTTGGTAGCAATGTTCCATATTTATGGACTAACGAAATTTCTGTGCTTATAGACATTTGCTGCAGGGGCCAAGTTCCTCGGATCAAATTCTCTTTGTTAGTGACCATGACCCTTGATCCTGATTTATCTAATAATAATAGAGTTCAGATGGATTCCTGGTGGTTTTTTGCTCAACCTGATTATATATTTTGTGTTAATTTAGGAAAAACATGAATGGATTTTCTGTAAATATCTCTTTATTCTCGCTTGCTAACTCAATTTTTACTTTTCTCCATTACTAACAACATTTCTTCTGATTCACAGGTCTAATTCCACATCCTCATGAAAGGTGCCTTCTTTCAGGTATTGGGTTACTGTATGTCTTGATCTTCTACATCCAACTTCTCTCAGGTACTACTGGGTTACTGCTTCCTTCCTGATCTTTTTGTTCCTAAAACAGCCTACACCTGGTGAATTTTCAGATATTCCTCAAGCTACTACTTATTATAGTTTCAGTATCAAATATTTTCATTGCAGTTCTGAGATCCCATCTTCTGTTTCTATGTTCTATTTACAAGATGATTCTATTTCTCTAGGTTGGTTCAGTCCATTAGGTAAGAATATTGCCTTCTTCTCAATTTGCAATTACGTATATAGGGAGAAAAGAGTTAATAAGTATGAGAGAATATAAAGCCTGAGCTTGAGTAGATGACATCCATGCATGGTCTATTTATTTTTTTAGATATATCAAATGTTTGGTGCTGTAGTTCATTATGGCTTTGGTTAGATTTTTGTATTGGTGAGGAGGATTTCTCGTCCTTATAATGAAATCTTTATTTTATTTCTGATTTGTAGATCTATATTCAGTTCTGATTCAATATGAACATTTATCATGAAAAGAAGGTTGGAATTTGTGAGATGGGAAGTGGTGAAGATGTAAGTAAAGCTATTATGACACTGGAAATGATCAAACAGACTGCACCAACATTTTCAAATTCCTATCATCCTCAGCTCATCCTGAAGAGAACCCTTTTCAGTGAACCTCTCACCAACAACAACCAACTTCTTTTCAAACAACTTCTCCATCTGTTCATCCATGAAAGCACTTTCCATGAGCTTTTAGTTTTCACAGCAAGAGGTGAAAAAGGAGCTGAGCCACTGAAGAGCTTTATGGATGGACTCCAGAGATGAGATTGAAGAGTACTTACTACCTTCAATTTGGCTTTCAGCCAAGCACAAGCTTCATCTATCTTGTTCAAAACACTCAACAATATGATCTCTTTTTCAGCTACTCCCTCTCTCTCTCTCTCTCTCTCTCTCTCTTTCTCTCTCTCTCTCTCTCTCTCTCTCTCTCTCCATTGCAAATGACAATCACTTCACTTTCTGTTTCCTCAAAAGCTTCAGCTTTACTAGGTGAAGTTGAATCAGAACAAACGCCCCACCAACCCCTTAGATTTCAATTGTTTATTAGAATATTCTACAAAGTACCTAAAAAGTAAAAAAATTAACTATTGAAAATGATGCTGAATGATGATCCAAAGGAGATCGTCCCTCTTATGTACTAGAAAATAAGATAATTTCCCGAGAGATGGAAATAGTGTCAGAGAAAGCAAGGAAGCAAGATGGGGAGAAATATAGCTTTGCTTTTTTCCGGGATCAATCATTCATAGGGGTGGGAAGGCCTATTTATAGGCTCCCAAAGTGACCTTCCAATATCCTCATTAATGTATGAATTAATGAGGGTATTAATTACAGAATTAATGATGATTTATGTATACAGAATTCCAGATTAATCCATTCATTGCAAAACACTGAATCCGGAACGGCTTTATTGTGTGATGTTGAATCCAGGGTGACTTCATTCATTTCAAAAACCTTTCTTTTATAACACTTCCTTAAATTGACTGCCTTCTGTAGATGTGCTTGCCATTAAAACCTTCTTTAGTAAAGCTCGATTGGGAAAAACCTAGTGAAGGAAAAAGAGTACAACATTCTGTATGTTAGTACTACCTCATTAAAAACCTTGTCGGGAAAAACCCAGTGGGACAAAAATCCGGACAAAGGGAAAAAGAGTACAGTACACTAACATTAGGTCATAGGGGACTTCCCCTCATGTCAACATCCTTTGGTTGGCACATTCCAATCTTATATTTGAGTTTTCTGAACGTTGAAGTTGGTAATACCTTGGTGAATAGGTCTGCTAGATTTTCACTCGAGCTTATTTGTTGAACGTCATCTCACCATTATTTTGGAGCTCATGAGTGTAAAAGAATTTTGGAGATATATGCTTAGTTTTGTCTCTTTTGATGTATCCGCCCTTTATTTGTGCCATGCATGTAGCGTTGTCTTCAAATAATGTTGTTGGATTGTCTTTGGAAAAGGGGAGGCCACATGATTCCTAAATTTGTTGGATCATCGATCTTAACCATATACATTCACGACTGGCTTCATGCAAGGCCAAGATCTCTGAATGATTTGATGACGTGGGTACCATTGTTTGCTTGACAGATTTCCATGAGATAGTAGCACCATTACAGCTAAATACATACCTGGTTTGGGATCTAGCTTTGTGTGGGTCTGCAAGATACCCTGCATCTGCATATCCAAACAGTTGTTGCTTTGATTCTTTTGAATAGAAGAGCCCCATATCAAATGTTCCTTTAAGATATCATGATATGTGGCAGATGCCATTTCCAATGCCTTCGGGTTGGAAGCGAGAACTATATCGCTAATAGATTAGCAGGAAGCGATATGCGGGCGTAATACAGTAGCAAGATACATAAGGGCACCAATAGCACTAAGATATGGTACTTCAGGACCAAGTAATTATTCACCCTTTTCACAAGGACGAAATGGGTCCTTTTTCACATCAAGTGAATGGACAACCATTGGAGAAGTCAAAGGGTGAGCTTCATTCATATAAAAGCGTTTTAAAATTTCCTTAGTAGGTTGATTAGTGAACCAAAATGCCAGTAGGGAAGTGCTTTATCCGTAAGCTAAGACAAAATTTTGTTTTTCCGAGATCTTTCATCTCGAATTCCCTTTTTAAGTAATTTGTTGTTCTTGTGAGCTCTTCGAGAGTCCCAATAAGGTTTAGATCATCAATATATACGACAATAATTGCAAATCCGATTTTTGATTTCTTAATAAAAATGCATGGGCATATAGGGTTATTAGCATACCCTTCTTTTAATAACTACTCGTTAAGGCTATTGTACCACATGCGTCTGGATTGCTTTAATCCATACAAAGATCTTTGTAATTTGATTGAGCACATATTATGAGGTTTTGCATTTACTACTTCAGGTAATGTGAATCCTTTAGGGATTTTTATATATATGTCATTATCGATGGATCCATATAGATACGTGATGAGCTTAAAAGTCATCTATTTTTAGTCCATTTTTCTGCTTAATTTTCATATCAAAAGAGACAATTACTTTGCGATATGAAAAACTCTCACCCATTTGTTATTAAGCGGGTAGAATGGAAGAAAGAAGAAAAAAAGCGTAGAAAATACGAAATAAGTGGAATAAAAGTCGCGGTCGATTGGCGAGAGCGAAATGAAAAGAGCTGGCTGAGTCATTGATGCGGAGTTTGGGGTTTATGATCCGGTCATGAAGTCGCGACATCGGAAATTGGAAGGAAATCGATGGAGTCGCGACATGGATAACAAAATATAGAAATTAAAACTGGCAAGTTACTTTCGTAGGAAAATTTGTAAATGAGGTGGTGAAGCGTGGTCGAGTCGTGACATCGAACCACGGAGTTCAAAGCTGCGAGTCATGGTCGAGTCGACAAGATGCGATGTCGGCGGCGTCAAGAGCGATCAAAGGAAGATCTGAGTGGGCGAAAAGATTGAAGCGCCATTAATCAATTGATTTCCGCGACCGACTTATTGATGTCGCGACATCATGAAAGCAGTTGAGTACAG
This sequence comes from Tetrastigma voinierianum, assembly GCA_016808115.1. Lineage (NCBI taxonomy): Eukaryota > Viridiplantae > Streptophyta > Magnoliopsida > Vitales > Vitaceae > Tetrastigma > Tetrastigma voinierianum. The sequence goes on from JAEQBH010000947.1 coordinate 349,614, forward strand.
TAGAACCTTTGGTTGATGTCCGCGACAAAGAGATTGATGCCGTGACATCCGAAGACTCAGTTGAATGCTCGCGGAAGATATGGTGAGTCGCGGCGTGAGATCGAGTCGCGGCGTGAAGGAGCCGGTTGAAATGCGCAAAGGCGTGACTAGATGTCCGCAGCCGAGAGATTGTTATTACGTGACACGAAGCGAAGCCGGTTGAAGGCCCCGGAGAAATAGAGTCGATGTTGCGACAAGAGAGCGATGTCGCGACGCTCGAGCGCCGGATGGCGGAAAGAAATGAGCGCTGTCCGCGACCAGGGGCGGTCGCGACATCGAGAAAGATTCCGTTGAAAGCTGAATTTTATTTAGTTGATGTCCACGGCATAAGAGATTTGAAGTCCGCGACACGAAAGCCGTGAGTGAAGCTGCGACCCCATAAGTTGATGTCGCGACAAAGTCGGAAGTCGCGACACGGGGGCCTAACTCAGTTGAAGGTTGAAGCTCCATAAAGTGATGTCGCGTGAAGAATATCGATGTCGCGACATTAAGGCTCCCCGTCAAATCTCTGAGCCATAAAGAGATGTCGCGACAAAGAGGCAGGGCGTCGCGCTATCGAAGATATCAGTTGAAAGATGCATTTCATTTTAGTTGATGTCCGCGACAAGGGAATGGCGTCAGCGACATCGGGAGTAACTATGTGAAACTGCGAGAAGAAGTAAATGATGTCGCGACAAGAGATGATGTCGCGACATCACTAATGAAACGATTCAAGATTTGCATAGACGAAAGTTGAAGTCGCGACGTGAGATCGAGGTCGCGACAAGGATCTTGTGTGACAAGGAAGTTGGTCGCGACGAGCCGATGACTTGGGCCTGGATGCTCACAAATCCTGGCGGTACATTGGGATTAGGGCGAAGCGAACCACATAAATCTTGTTTATCGGAAGAGGGAAGACGGCTTGGCGGCCGCGGGGCCCAGGAAGGTGCAGTTCGATTTGAAGCTCATTTCTTTATTTTAGTTTTCTTTTCTTTTTCTTTTCTTTTATTTTTCTTCAATATGGATAGATTAGATTAGATTTATCGTTCCTAGTTTTCTTTATTTTAGGTGGATGTTATCGTTTTGGTGAAGGCTGAATGCGAGTTCAATTCTTTTCAAAATTACTACGGAATGTTGAAGTTCGACAAAATTTAAGGTCGGCTCATCCAGGTTTCGGAATGCGACTATTCTTATGATCGGAGGAATGCTGTAGTGTGTAGTCTTCGATGAATTGAGAACCCGGCTTCATTAAGTGAATGCTATTGTCAGAAATTATCTTTCCTATTGTTATTTCCAGCAAATTGAGAATTTCAGTTTATGAATTTACTTTCGGTTATGGGTTTAAAGTTTTTGATTTGAATATCAGTTTCCTATACCCGTTTTAAGAATTGTTTCAATACTCTGATTTCAAGGAGGTCCTACAGGTGACCGCAAGATGACATTCTGGGAGTTATGAATATTTCTTTGAGTATATTAACACGCTGTAGAATCTAATGAGTTTGTGAGTTTACTTGATAAATCTCTTCTCACTTGAAATCAAGAATGAGTTGAATGAGTTATCAATTTAAACAAGCAGAGAGTTCACCTCAATTCGAATAGTGAAGTCGATCCCGTGTTAGCTGAGATCTAATCAAGGAGAGTGTGATCTATTCTAATTTGGAGGAAGAATAACCTGGAAGTTGTATATCCTTGCTTGACCGATAACTTGGGAGCTAAGGTGTGATCCATAAAATGGGTATGAAGTATTGCAAAGAAAAATACCCAAGAATTAGGAAGTCCACACATTAAAAGTAGTTATCCTAATTCCTGTATTCGAGAGAATCGGTCGAATTAGATAATGAAATGTGAAGTGTGGAGAGATCCGGTGAACTAATGCTTGAATGATTTTGAAATACGAAATTCCGCAAACCTGATTATGTCGGACAACGAATTGATACTTCACAATAGCATTGATCTTAATGTGTTCTCTAACGATAATTATTCAATTTATTCATTTTCCTAACTACTAATTATTCTTTATTCTTTACATTCAAGTTTATTGTTCATTGATTATTTCCCTTTGTTAAGTTTAATTTTCGGCACATTAATCTTTGGATCTTCTTATCTAGTAGTCCAAATAGTATGGAAATTAATTAGTCAGGGTAGTTGATTCAAAATTCTTGAGATCTCTGTGGGATCGATATGGACTTAAATCCATTTTATTACTTATCGGCACATTGCACTTACGGAATATCGAGACGAAACCAAGCTTTGAAAATGCTTAACTCTAGGAGATTTTTTGGTTTAAATAGTATAATGTGACAAGTTTATGACAAGATTGTCGGGATTAGATAGTCCTTGATAATTTTGTTATAAAAGCTGATCACGAAATGTCATTTAGTCTCCACCTTGACAAGCTTATTGGCATCATTGCCAGGGATTAGTGAATAGTCCTTGGTAATAACGTCATAAAATTGTACATGTGTTTTGGTCCGGTCAACAAGTTTTATGGCGCCGTTGCCGGGGATCGAAAGAATTTAATAAATCAATATTCAGATGAAAGAAGGATATACTAATTTGGACATTTAAAAAAAAAACAAAAAAACAAAAATAGTTTGTCAAGCAGTGGTTATTTTTAGCCACTAACCTTTAACGAAACACATTGAATATATTAGATGATTTGACTAATCCTATTAATGGGAGTGTGTTTTGCTTTCAGAAAAAACTTTGATGCATAGGAAGCGAGAACCAACGTCGATTCAGTGACACGAGGAAATAGAAAGGGCTCGGAAGCTTGAGAAAGACCCGAGAAGGCGAAAACTTCAGCCATGGCGGATGAAGCGGGATCGAGGGTTGGAAATACATATAGAAGAAGCTAGAAGGCCTCCAGTCACTGATACAATGGAGGACTTCTGGAGACCAATTATACAGGAAGAATCTTTCGGCAATCAGAGACTGACTGCGGAGTTGATGTGTAATTTTGAATTGAAGCGTGCGATTACAATGGTCAGCTGACATCGGTTCTTGGTCATCCCGAAGATCCAAGCGAGCACAGGAAGATTCACCGGATGGCTAATACCGTTAAGCTGAATGGGGTGAGACCAGAAGTCATAAAACTGCATCTATTCCCATTACTCTCTAAGAATCTGTGACCACATGGTATGAATCTTTACCATATGGTTCTTTTGATACTTGGGAGGAATTAGTAGAGGCCTACTTAGGTAGATTCTTTCCCCCAGCCCTCACCTCAGAAAGAAGGAGGGAAATCATTGTGTTCAGCGGGGGAGATGAAAGCATATGTAGCTGGGAAGATTCAAGCGTTTCTTTGAGAAGATGTCCGATGCATAGGATATATCACGAAAACTCGGATGGACATTGTATATCATGCTTTGAATGATATATCAAGGATCGTGATCTTGTCTTTATTGGAGCATTCAAGCGAAAAGTTTGAAGAAACGAAAGAGAGCGATTGAAGACTGTAAATATTATGAAAACTCCTTACGGGCTTTGAGAGGAAGCTTGACGAGGGAAGGGGGATCGGAATTTGAGCAAGATGGCTTGACCATGGAAGCGAGTTGGATGCCATTATGCACAGGTTGGACAAGCAGGAAAGAAAAAGACACACCTTGCTCATGAAATAAGACAATTGAAGGGAGTTATTGAAGGGAAGTCTTGAGAGTGGCGAAGAACTTTATGATCTTTGAAGGAGTTAATTATTTACAGGTGAGCGAGAGCTTACCGTTTCAAGCCGATCAACCTTGACACATTATCACGGCACTCGGGAACCATGAGAACTTCGTATGGTGGAGAGGCTTCTCAGGGGCCCGAGGCAGGGACAGAGCCCTCGGCAAAGTATCGACCACCAAGGTTCAATGCGCGTGGCCACGAAATGAGCACGGGAATGAATACGGGGTCGGAGGAGGGCCCGATCTTTTGAAGAACGGATCTTTGCATTTCATGGGGATAATAAAATTTGTTGAACCTCCATGAGCAAAAGTTTGCGAGTTGGAAGCAACTAGTAATACCAATTCTCAAATTTTTTAGGAACCTTTGCCAATGCATCCACTGAAGAACACTGGGACACAAATAGAGCGGTATTTAACCGCAAGCTTGGAAGATGCCTTTCCAAGAGTGACCTGAGAAGACCCAAAGAAAAGGAAATTGCATGGGCATGCGGGCGAGGAGTGGGAAGGAGCTAGAAGAGATGAAAGAGAAAGATGACAACCTTGAAAGAGTAGCAAGATCGAAGGGAAGAGGAAATTTGGAGAAAGAAAAAGAAAGAATAGGGGAAGAACATCCAAGTCCAAAGCCCTACAGTCCCATTTCCCACAAAGACTACAGTCAAGGATGGAGGAGCGGTTGTAAGATTCTTGAAAACCTTCGGAAAGGTGGAGATAAGTATGCCTTTTCTTGAAGTGGTAACTCGAATGCCACTCTATGCAAAATTTCACGAGCTACTAGAAAGAAATAGTAGAAGAGGAATAGTGAATCCTCACTTTGCCACTTGTGGCGTGTCGGAAAGAACTACCGGTAAAGATAGAGGACCCGAGGAGTTTCCACAATTCCTTGTATTGTTGGAGAATTGAATTCGGGAAGCTCTCGTGACTCGGGAGCTAGTATCAATTGATGCCTCTTTGCATTTTGTAAGAAACTAGAAGTTTGGGGAGCTTACTCCACACGCTGGTACTCTTGAATGGCGAGACGGATCGATGGTAAAACTTGAAGGAGTCATTGAAGATGTCTTGGTCCTTTGTTGGGAAGTTTGTTTTCCCGATTGAACCATCATTACGGACATAGGAAGAAGATTCACAAGTACCCCTGCTATTGGGAAGACCATTCCTAGCTACTGGAGCTGCTCTGATTGATATGCGAAAAGGAGTTCTTATCTTGAGGGTTGGAGAAGAAGCTGCTGCATTCAATTTGATCAAAGGTATACAAAATATAGACAGAGACAAAGAAGGATGCAATGTAGCTGATTTAGTCTATACTTCAACTTTGATATTAACAATGATTGTAACCTCCGAGTTTTTATGATAGAAAAAAGAGATGAATTCCCAGTATACTGAAGATGTCTATGCAATTTTCATCTGATTTTTCATTCTCTCTTGTGTTGAGCTTAACAAAACGAGAAAAGCGATAATGGGAAAATGTTGAAAGGCAGGAAATTCATCAAGAAACAAGTGCAGAAGGGCTAGTTTTGAAAGAGTTGCCATGTCATTTAAAATATGCTTACTTAAGAACACCAATGAAAAAACCCAGTGATCATTTAATTTAGACTAAGTGAAATTTGAGGAACAAAGTGCTGAAAATATTAAGGAAGCATAGGGAATCGCTAGCTTGGTCCATTGAAGAACTGAAGGGTATCAGTCCATCAATTTGCATGCATAAGATTCTACTAGAAGAGACTTCAAAACCATCTGTAGAACACCAGAGGAGACTGAATCCAGTGATGAAGGAAGTAGTCAGGAAGGAGGTACTCAAATTGTTAAATCTTGGGTTTTTATCTGCTATCTCGAGATAGTCCTTGGGTGAGCCAGTCCATGTGGTTCAAAGAAGAGTTTCTTTGTGTCGGAAATGAAAGCGAATTGATTCCAACAAAACGTGTGAGGGATGGAAGTATGTATTGATTACATAGAAGTTGAATCTGACAACCAAAAGATCATTTCCCTTTGCCTTTCATTGATCGGATGTTGGGCGGAGTTAGCGGGACACCCTCACTTTTTTTACGGATGGATATTCGGATACAATGTCAGTTGCTATTGCACTGAGGATCGAGAAGACCACGTTCACATGCTTATGGTACCTTTGCCTTGAAGGATGCCTTTTGGGTTATGTAATGCTCGATACATTCAGAGGTGTATGATGTCATATTCTCAGATTTGGTTGAAGAAGTGATGGAAATTTTCATGGATGACTTTCTTTGTGTATGGATCGGCTTTGATCAATGTTTAAACAATGCGGAAGCAGTACTTGAAGATGCAGACAAGCGGTAGAATTGGGAAAAAAATGCCATTTTATGGTGACTGAAGAATTGTTCTTGGGCATAAAATTTCTGCTACTGGACTAGAAGTTGACCAATCTAAGGTATCCATTATCAAAACTCTTGCACCACCTACTACAGTAAAAGGAGTAAGAAGCTTCTTGGGCGTCTTTGGATTTTACGAAATTCGCCAGATTTTTCAAAAATAGCCGGACCACTATGCATATTATTGGAAAAGAATCTGAGTTCAATTTTGATGACTCACTGCAAGAATGCTTTGACGAAATCAAGCTCAAATTGATACGAGCACCTATAATGTTGCACAGGAATGGGATCGAGGATTTGAAATAATGTGTGATGCAGTGATTTTTGCCTATGGGGCTGTGTTGGGGCAAAGAAAGAAAGTATTCGAGGCCATATACTATATAGTAAGACCTTCAATGAAGCACACAAGAGAACTACTCGACAACGAAGGAGATGCTAGCCATAGTATTTGCTTGTGAAAGTAGGCAATACATTTGGGATCCCATGTGGTAATTCCTGCCCGATCATGCGATAATCAAATACTTGATGTCGAAAAGGCTAAGCCAAGATTGATAAGATTGGGTGCTGCTTTGCAAGAGTTTGATTTGGAAATCAAGAGATAAAGGGATGTGACAATGTGATGGCCGTCCCTTGTCAAGAGTAGAAAGAAGCAGTGATGAAGAAGAAAATGTTCAGTTAACAGAGAACTTCCCAGATGAGCAATTGTTTAAGTTCCTTCCAACTTCCATGGTATGCTGATATTGTGAATTATCTGGCTTGTGGAGTAATGCCCTTCAGAGTCGGCTGCTTGAAGAAACTTCGGAAGCCGACGGATATTATATTTAGGATGACCCATATTATTCAAGAGGTCTTGACATGATATCAGAAGATGTGCGAAGGTGAACAAGGCAGCATTTAAATGAATGCCATGCATCACCATATAAGGACATTTTCTGGAGAAGAACAGCTCACAAGATGCTCCAATCAGGGTTTTATTGGCCTTATCTTGGTGTGCGAGTGGGTGAAAATTGTGTGTCCCGATGCCAAAGTTGGAAATATCGGCGCGGGAATGAAATGCCCCTAAGGTATTATGGTGATACAAATTTTTTGATGTTTGGGGAATAGATTTTATGGGCCCTTCCCACCATCATTTGGGAAACCTATACATGCTGCGATGGAGTCGTTTCCAGATGGGTGGAAGCAGTTGCTTGTCCAAGGAATGATGCTAATACAGTTGTGAGTTTCTTGCAAAGGAATATTTTGAGCAGATTTGGAACCCCCAGAACCATCATTAGTGATGGGGGAACCCATTTTGCAAACAAAATATTTGCAAAACTTATATTGGTATGGGATCAAGCATGTAATGAGTTTAGCCTATCATCCCAGAGACCGATGAATGACGAAATTTCCAGCAGGGAGATCAAAAAGAGAATGGCAAGAAGAGTTTGTGAGCTCAGCGGGGAAGGATTGGTCTTCCAAACTTGATGATGCACTTTAGGCTTACAGGACTGCATACAAGACCCCCATTGGAATGTCCCCATCTGAGTTATTTTAGTGAGCCATGTCATCTACCTCTTGAATTAGAATCTGAGCAATGTGGGCCATTAAAAGTTAAACTTAACGATTTCAAAGTGCAAGGGAAGAAGATTGCTCAAGCATAAGATTGGAAGCGAAATGAAGCCTATGATAATGCTAGAATATACAAAGACAAGACAAAGAAATGGCATGATCGGAGAATCTTGAGAAAAGAGTTCGAGCAGGAGGCAGGTTCTGCTTTTAGTGGGCGAAGTTGTTTCGGGAAATTAAAATCAATTGGAGTGGGCCATACACAGTAGTGTCAAGTACTACATTTGGAGTAGTGACGAGCGCTGCGGCGAGAATTCAAGGTCAATGGGCCAAAGGTTAAAGCATTATCTCAGCGGGAAGAGGAAGTGAAGAACTCAGGCTTTGGTTCTTGAGGAAAAAGAAGAAGTACCCTGGCAACCAAAGTCAAGCTAAGGACTCAAAGGCGAAAAGCACAGCTAATGGGAGGCAACCCATGAGGATTTAAATTCTGATTTTAAATTTTGAAATATTTCTTTTCTTTTAGTTGCTGATAAATTAGGACATATTTGTTTTTAGAAGGATCGATTTAATTTTTAGAAATCGATTGTAGTTTAATTAGAATTTTCTTGAATATTAGGTGATCTTCTGCTTGAGGGTTAAAGACATGAATAGCAAGGCAATTACGAGAATAATTCAGGCAACTTGCAGTCGCGACACGAGAAAAGGCGTAACCTTCTCCCCTGCTTGATTACGTATATATACTTGAATTGATTGTTAAATCTTTGTTTAAAATATGCTAGAAGAAATGTCTAAATGGGTTAGGAACAATAAGAGAATTCAAAGTATTTGAAATCATTGAGTTAAAGGCTTAGGGCGCGACAGGAAGGTTATGTCGCGACATAAGTTATGTCGTAATAATGTTGATGTCGTGGGCACGTTGCGAAAAGAAACGATTAGTGAGTATTAGGAAAGGAGATACGTGTCGCGACACCCGCTGCGACTCTTGCGACGGTGAATAAGTTTCAAAATGGAGAAGGATATGCGCCATTAAACAATTCTGGAAAGCCTTGTATTGTCATGACATCCTAGGTAATAATCGCGACGCAAGAATGCGACATGTGCAACTACTCACTTCAAAAAAGCCCTGAGATTTAATGATCTCAAATAAAAGGGTGGAATTGAAGTCGCGACATGTCTTCATTGAAGCATTAATTAGCCACAAACATTGATTGAATTGCAAGCTATTGGAAACTATCTCTTCACTCCAACCCACATAACCATTCACGCTTACGTCTTCATACGAATCTCGACCTCAGAAAACCACAGCATTCCAGGCAATACGAAAAGCTTTCCTCGTTTCAGTCATTTGAAATTCCCACCTGGTCCACTAGCACCAGAGCGAGATTATGAGGGAACCTTGTGTCGGAAGAAGAAGAAACTCGCCAAGGAGAACAGTTAGATGAGATTCGTCGGGAAGAACAAGCAGGAGAGATACCGTCGAAACACCGGCTTCCGACTTCTTAAGAAAGAGCAGAAAAGGGAAAGGGAAAGAGGAGAGACGAAGAAGAAGTAGAAGATTTCGTCTTAGACGAAGCTTATTCCCAGTGGAAGAAGTATTATGCTAACAAGGGGTTTGTTGCAGAGAGGAGATTCAAAAACCCTGTGACGTCCTTTCCAAGGAGATGATAGACGAGAGAAGTGGAGGGAGTCTGCGCACACCAAAGCGGGGTATACAACCTTTGGTGAGAGAGTTTATTCAAATGGTAGGAAGGAAGGATGGAGCTGTTTTTGTTAGAGGAGTCTGGGTCTCATACGAAGCCAAGGCCATCAACGAGGCCTATGGCATGACAGTGCACAAACATGGTTCCAAATTCAAGAAACTGTTGGAAAAACCAGAGTTTGGAAAGATTGCCAAGAAACTCACTAACGGTAAAGTACAGTTGAACCAAGAAGAAGGAAGAAGCAAACCGGGTGAACAGAGAGGAAGCCTTCTTGAAGAGGCTAAGGTGTAAGTTTTATTTCATACATTTTGGTCCCCTGACAAAACATGTGTGCAGTCAGAACAAGAAGGCTGTGTTGTTGTATGCCATACTCAAGTGAGGTCTGATATAGGGTTATCATAGAGAACTCCTATCATGAGGTATCATGAAGGGAGCAAAGGAATACGCTTCCTCACCCGGCAACAATCACGGTTCTATGCTTGGAAGGGTACGGGGTGAAAGAGATTTGGAGTCGGAAGAAGAGTCCCCGAGGAGCTTCACCACTCCGCCGACGGGAGTTAGCAGGGACGAAACACGAAGAAAGGAGTCTTTGTTAGAGAGCAGGAGAAGCCCAGTGAAGAGCGAGGAAAGGAGAATCCAGGGTTCTTGTCGAGAACCGAGCACACGGAAAACTCACCCAGGACAATAATGATTACGTTTGCGAATGATGAAGGGCGGGAAGAAGGCGGCCCGATAGATTTCTCTCCCATCCCTTAGCCGGAGTTCTCTTTCTGTGCGAACGAAGCTTCAAGCTGGAGCTCAAGGGAGCACAAGAGAACATCTCGATCTTGGGAAGCTCTCAATTTGTTGCGAGAGAGATAGATGAAAGGAAGGAATGGAAAAACAACAGAATTCGAGGAAAGTATTTATGAAGGAATTGAAGAAGAGACCAGCAATGGGGAAGAGCTCGATAGAAAGAAAGGATCATGAAGTGGAGCTATTGAGAAGAAGAACGGTGGAAGAATTTGAGACGAAAGGAGAACGGATGGGAAAAATTTTAGGCAGCGAGGGAAAGTTTAAAAGAAATGAAGGAAAGAGATCACGATACATTCTTGAAACTCAAACTAGTCATGAAGCTTTCTGCAACCAGTTGGCATGATTCTCAACTCTTAAAGCGATAAAGAAAGAATACGAGAGCGGGAAGCCAAATTTGGGAGCAAATAAAAGAGTTCGAGTTTTTGTACAAGTCTCTACGAAGGATTTTGAGAAGAAAGCTGGATGATAGAATCACGAAGCGAAGATCTGAGTCCTATAGGCAAAAGAATGGGTAGACTTAGATACGATTAACAATCTTGCCAAATTCTTAGAAGTGATATGGCGAAATGGAAAAATACAATGAATGGCTTGGGAAGGCGGGATGAGTTGAGCAAGAAGGTTGATCTCTAATGAGATTTTCATTGAAGAGCAATAGAAGGAAACGAGAAAGAGAAAAGCAAAGAGAAATGAAAAATTCTGAGATTTCCGGCCATTTCAGTACATTAGACCTAGATCCCCAAACATTTTGCTCATTTATTTCAAAGAAAAAATGGGCCTTCTCCTGCCTAACTTTCATTACCATCATACTCCCACATCTTTTGTGTATCAGCTAACTTTGGTCGTCATTAATAAAATGAAATTTAAATTGAATTGTTGTGTGCTATTTTGAATTTGTTTGATTCCATGATTGTGTTGCTTTGTGATTGTATGAATAGGAAATTAAAGTAGAAATTAGTTCCATAATAAAAGCTAACTGAGATGTAATAAAATTTGAATTGGATAGACAGTTAGATTAGGAATAGAAATGTAAATAGAATTGAATGAATCAGTTTGATTGAAATACAAAGTGCAAAAGTTACTTAAGTCTAGTAGACAGTTCGAATTAAGGGAAAGGTAATACAATAGAAGGAACAAAACTTATTTTGTGAGTTTGTCAGTATAAGACAAATAAGTCGAGGAACTGTTGAATATCAATTAATTTAAATACTCGTCAACAAAAATGAGAGTCAAGGTACTCCTATGGTTAGTCACAAGTTGTTCAAACCAAATTCTAGAATTTGTTCGATTATTGGTTGAGCGAAATCATAGGTGTCTGATTGACGAGAGATGATACGAGCCATTCTTGGGCTGATTTAGGCAATTAGCCATCCTATTCATATCTTGATGCATATCTGAGTAGTTAGGATATTGGGCCAACAAAGCCTATTTTCAAAAACTAGACAGTGAAATCATTCATCCTAGACATCGTCTTGAGTAAAGAGACTATGATTACTGGGAATTCAAGGAAGAAAGAAATGAAGTTTGGGGGAGTATATATTTTTGAGGAACTCAAAAAGGGAATGAAAAGAAAAAGACAAAGAGTAGAAAATGCAATAGAAAAGAAAGTTTATAGGGATAAGTTTTATCTTGTGGCCTAACTCTCTTGAACGATTAAGTTCTTAGGGGTGTTCAAACACTGAGTACCCTAATGCATCTGGTATGGGGCTACTAACCCAAAGTTTGCTAAGAGTGTTAGAAAGCCTAAAAGTTTAAACATTCTTGCTATCCTGAATATTAATAACAAGGAAGTTTCCCAGTGGAATTACAAGTGAGAAATATGGGGCTCTGAGTTAGATTAAGAAATTAAAGAGATGTCCCAAACATGAAGTTTAAGGGAGTTTATTATAGAAACTACAAGAAAGAAAGGCGAAGAGTAGAGAAAGGTTCGAGGTGTCTTAACCTAAGAAATTCCTTCCATTCTACCCATTACCCGGGCCCTATGATAAAAGCTCAAAAGACTGATTGATCTTGAAGGTGAAATCATCTACATTAGTGGAGATCAATATGAAAAACAAGCCTATGGAATTTGGAAGGCAAACAATCAAAATTGTGAAGGACTTTAGGGAGGTTAAATGACTCATTATGAAAATGAGAAAGGAAAAATAATCTATTCACGAGGATCGATGGAATATGTTGTTTGTAAACAATTTCAACGAGTTTAGTTTTGCATAGTATAAAGGCGAAGACCAACCTTGAGCTGGACTTGAAGAATTTAGATGTCTGAGAAAATTATGCATACCTTAACGTTGCAATTAAATTGAATAACCTTTGGGAACAAATCGAGAAAATGTCCTTAAAATTTTTTTCTTTTGCTTTTGTTTGGGAGACAAAACAATTCTTTACATTTGCTAGCGAGAGACCAGCGAAGCTTTAAGTTTGGGGAGTTTGATGAGCTTAAAAGTCATCTGGCCTTTAGTCCATTTTTACTGCTTGAATTTTCATATCAGAAAAGAGACAATTACTTTGCGAAATATGAAGAAACTCACCCATTTGTTATACTTGGTAGAATGGAAGAAGAAAAACGGTAGAAAAATGCAAAAATAGAATTGGAATAAGTCACGGTCGGTGGCGATGAGAAATGAAAAGAAATGTTGAGTCATTGATGCGAGTTTAGGTTATGATCCGGTCATGGTCGCGACATCGGGAAAATGAAGGAAATCACGATGCGGTCGCGACATGGATAACGAAGATAGAAGTCGCGACATGAGATTGCTCATGAGAAAATTTGTAAGAAATGAAATTTGAGGTGTGACGTGGTCAGTCGTGACATCAAGAACCACGGTTCAAAGCTACGAGTCATGGTCGGAAGTCGCGACAAAGATGCGTGTGCAGCGACATCAAAAGCGTCGAAAAGGAAGATAGTGGCGAAGCGAGATTGGAAGCGTACGATGTCGGTTGATTCAAAACAACGCTATTGATATCGGCGACATACATGAAAAGCGATTGAGAGCACGAACCTTTAGTTGATGTCGCGACAGAGATTGATGTCGTGACATCAGAAATGGTTGAATGCTTCTGCGAAGATATGGTGAAATTCGCGGCGTGAGATCGAGGTCGCGACATGAAGGAGCCGGTTAAATCTGCAAAGGCGTGGTAGATGTCGCGACAAGAGATTGTTAATAAGTGACACCAAGAACAACAGGTTGAAGGCCCCGGAGAAATATAAGTCGATGTTGCGACAGAAACGATGTCAGCGACATCAAGAATACTAGATGAAAGGTGGAAAGAAATGGGCTAACATCCGACAAAGGGCGGTCGCGACATCGAAGATTAGTTGAAAGTGGAATTTTATTTAGTTGATGTCGCGACAAAAATTTACGAATCCGCGACACCAAAGCCATCAAGTGAAGACTGCAACCCCCATAAGTTGATGTCGCGACAAGAGATTGAAGTCGACCACGAGACACCTTTCCAGTTGAAGGTTGAAGCCATAAAGTGATGTCGCGACAAGATATCGATGTCGCGACATTAGGGGCTACCGATCAAATCTGAGCCATAAAGAGATATGCGGCGAGACGAGCGTCGCGACATCGAAGATATCAGTTGAAAGATGCATTTCATTCAGTTGATGTCACGACAAGAGAATAGCGTCAGCGACATCGGGGTAACATGTGAAACTGCGAAGAAGTAAGGCGTGTAAACGACAAGAGAATGATATCAGCGACATCACTATTAATGATTCAAAGTATAGACAAGAAAGTTGAGGTCGCGGCGTGAGATCGGGGTCGCGACAAAGGATACTGTCGCGACAAAGGAAGTTGGTCGCGACTTGAGCGATGACTTGGGCTTTGGATACTCTAAAATCCATAGCGAGCTACATTGGGATTAGAGACTGACTGAAAAACCCTAAAAATGCGTGACTATCCGAGAGAAGGAGAAGGCCGGCTTGGCGGCCACGGACGAGGAGTGCAGTTGGTGAAGGCTCATTTTTCTTTATTTTTAGTTTTCTTTTCTTTTCTTTTCTTTTATTTTCTTTAATGTGGATAGATTAGATTAGATTTATCGTTCTAGTTTTTCTTTATTTTACAGGTGGATGTTATCGTTTTGGTGGAAGGCTGAATGCGAGTTCAATTCTTTTCAAATTACTCTGGAATGTTGAAGTTCGGACCAATTTACAGATTAGGCTCATCGAGTTTCGAATACGACTATTCTTATGATCGGAGGAATGTTGTAGTGTGTAATTCAGTAATTGAGAACCGACTTCCATTAAAGTGAATGTATTGTCGAGAAATTATCTTTCTATTGTTATTTCGGCAAATTGAGAATTTCGGTTATGAATTTACTTTCGGTTATGGGTTTAAGTTTTGTTTGAATATCGTTTCTTATGCAGTTTTAAGAATTGTTTCATAGCTCTGATTTCAAGGAGGTCCTCTGAGTGACACAAAGATGACATTCCTGGGAGTTATGAATATTTCTTTGAAGGTATATTAACCTGCTATTAGAGATCTAATGAGTTTTGTGAGTTTACTTGATAAATCCTCTTCTCACTTGAAATCAAGAATGAGTTGAATGGAGTTATCAATTTAAGCAATGAGGTTCACCTCAATTCGAATAGTGAAGCCCGATCCACATTATTGGCCGAGATCTAATCAAGGAGAGTGTGATCTATTCTAATTTGGAGGAAAATGTTACAGGATTGTATATCCTTGTGGCCAGATAACCAGGAGCTAAGGTGTACGATCCGTAAAATAGGTATGAAGTATTGCAAAAGAAAAATACTAGGAATTAGGAAGTCACCTGTTAAAAGTAGTTATACAATTTTTGTATTCGAAATTAGGTCGAGGTAGATAATGAAATGTGAAGTGTGGAAGATCCGGTTGAACTATGCGCCTTGGGCTGATTTTGAAATCTGAAATTCACAAGCACAGATTATGATCGGACAACAGAATTGAATATGCAATAGCATTGATCTTAATGTGTTCTCTAAACGATAATTATTCAATTTCTATTCATTTTCCTAACTACTAATTATTCTTTATTCTTTACATTCAAGTTTATTGTTCATTCAGTTATTTCCCTTTGTTCGTTTAATTTTCCAGCACATTAATGTTGGATCTTACTATCATTTAGTAGTCCAAATAGTATGGAAATTGAGTAGTCAGGGTAGTTGATTCAAAATTCTTGAGATCTACGTAGGATCGATATACGGACTTAAATCCATTTTTATTACTTATGGAGCCTATGCACTTACTTGAGAATATGGGACAAAGACCAAACTTTGAAAATGATTAACTCTAGGAGATTTTTGGTTTAAATAGTATAATGACAACAAGTTTATGACAAGATTGCCCGGGATTAGATAATAGTCCTTGATAATTTTGTTATAAACTGGTGCAAATGTCATTTAGTCTCACGCAACAAGCTTATTGGCATCATTGCCAGGGATTAGTGAATAGTCCTTGGTAATAACGTCATAAAATTGTACATGTGTTTTGGTCCGGTCAACAATACGATGTGATGACATCCATGAGATGCATATCTAGTCCTTTAGAGACTGCCAAGCTGATTTAAAAAACGGAAAGGGATTGTGTCCATCACAGGTGAATATGTTTCCTCATAATCAATACCAAGCCTCTGCGAGAACCCTTGTGCTACTAATCGCGCTTTATATCTCATGATCTCATTATTCTCATTGCGCTTTCGTACAAATACCCATGTGTGCCCAACAGGCTTTATACCTTTAGGTGTTTGGACTATAGGTCCAAAAACTTCTCGTTTCATTAACGAGTTTAATTCTGCCTGCATAGCTTATTTCCATTTTGGCCAATAATTTCTATTTCGACATTCTTCCACATTTTATGGTTCGGGATCTTCATCATTTCTTATGATGTCTAAGGCCACTTGGAAAGCAAAAATATTATTAATCACAATATTGTTTCGATATCATTTATTTTCTTTGTGCACATAACTTATTGAGATTTCACTATTTTTAGGTACCTGTGCCTCTTCAAGGGCTACTTATTTGTTGTGGACCTCTTCAGGGGTCCCTTGTTCAACATACGCCTTTGCATAAGCATTATGTTCTATATTAGCATTGTATTTTTGTGTTCTCTTCTTTCGAGGAATTGTATCTTTTGAGCCAAAAGGTCTCCCACGCTTTACGCGTTTTGAGACTATTTGCGAGTTGTCAGCCGGGGACGTGTCTAGATCTTTGGAGTATTTGCCGGTCGGGACATCGACTGTCACTTTCTTTGTATCGATGAATCACAGCGGGTAATTGATTTGCAGATTTTGCAAATGAATGATCCTTTGAACTTCTAGTTCACTTTGATTTGTACGTGGATCAAAATGAGACATTACAGATGCATTCCAAGTGATTTCTCGTCATTTTTCTGGAACCGACTTTTCTCCCTCTAATGGTGGGAATAAATTTTCGATGCATGTGATCGACAAAGCGTCTTTGTAAAACATCTCTGTTGAGGGCTCAAGGTATCTTATGATGGAAGGGGAATCATATCCCACATAAATCCCAAGTCTTCTTTGTGGACCCATTTTAGTGCGATGTGTTGGTGCAATTGGTACATAAATTGCACAATCAAATATTCTTATGTGAGATATATTTGGTGGCTTGCCAAGTCTGAAGTGAAATGGGAGTATTAAATGTTGAGCGGTGATTGAATATGAGCTAGTTTGCGACATGCATAATGGCAAATCCCCATCTTGAAGTGAGTGAGAGGAATTTAGTTTTCATTAATAGTGGTTTGGCTATTAACTGAAGATGCTTGATAAGGAACTCTGCTAGACCATTGTGGGTATGAGTGTGAGCAACAAGATGCTCAATGTTTATCGGCCCGGTCACGATGTCCCGGTGGTTGGGAGGTAAACTCTGACATTATCAAGTGCGATAATTTTGATTGGATAATCGGGAAATTGTGCCCACGTAATTTTATTATTTGTCTTGAAGAGTCTAGAATGCAATACGGGTTGCAAGGAGACAAACATGAGACTATACATTAAGACCGTGGAAGTGCAGAAAGGTCATAATTGGATGAATGGGTCACTTAGTGTCCGTGTACTCTTTAAAATATTAGGGACTCAAACTTGACTTGGTATGAGATAGTCCGACTATCAATTTGCCTTGTGAGCACGCAACACATGGGTATTCATGGGACAAAAGGATCTTTTGGTTTTTTAATTCATGCCCTTGTGAGTTTTCTATGATCCTTCTCATCATTGAAGATATAGGGTGACCTAGCATGTCATGCCAGAGGACAAAAGTCTTTAAGCCGTTGAATTTCTGGTTCACGACAACGTATGACTCAATAGGTTTTATAGTTGTATGATACAACCTAGTGGAGAAAGTTGAGAGTGTCTCAACAACAAGTTTCCTGCCATAAATAATAAAGGTAATATAAAGATACTCTTTATTACCATCATTCATAGTTTTAATATGATATCCATTTCTGCGAATATCTTTAAAACTAAACAAATTTATTGTGGATTTGTTAGAATATAATGCATCATTGATGTGGAACCTAGTCCCTTTTGGTAGCATTATATTGGTTCTTTCGGAGCCTTCAATTAAGTTGCTAGTACCAGATAAGGTACTCACATTGCCACTTGTCAAAGTTAAACTTAAAAAGTATCTTTTATCCCAAAGAATAGTATGTGTGGTTGCACAGTCAACGAGACATACACCACCATCATTCATCTCTATATGTCTAGAGCAATTACATGTAAAATAATAAATATAAAAAGAATATAATAACAAAATGATAATTTATTTATTTATTTATTACATATATGATGTATAATTCAATAGTAACATTTTCATCACCCATCAAATAGTCTATTTTCTCAAGGGGTGCGCTAAAGAAATCCACATCATAATAGGATAGGTCTAGTCCTTTAGCATCAGTAAAGTTCATTTCTATATTTTTCTCTATCTTTTTCAGTGATGCTTGGTAAAGGTCCACAAAATGTTTGGCTGTACAACAGGTACGCGACCAATGTCCTTTCATACCACATCTATGGCATGTATTCTCATGGTTCTTAGAAGGCGTATTTTGCGCATGCTTCTCATCTTGTTTTGCCTCGGTATTATTCCACTTATGGTGGTGCATTAAAGTTTTCCCTTTATGGGTAGAATTATTACCATGAGTTCCATAATATTGAGAATTCCTTCCACGACCACGACCATGACCCACGACCACGACCCCGACCATGACCATGACCACGTCCAGGTCCATTAGTTTGAGATGATATCGCATTCACTTCAGGGAATGTGTAACACCCCGAAATATACCCTAGTCGTTTTCGACATGTTTAGGGTATTTTGTAAGCTTAATTTGACTGTTTCGCGAGTTAAATGCGAAACACGGAAACTAGAGACCCGGAAATTTACAAGATTTAAGGACAAAATTGTAATTTGTCCAAAAAGGGGGCCAAAAAGTCATAGTTGACAAGATTTGAGGCCAAAATGAAATAAAGGAAAGTTTGTTTATAAATAGAAAGAGTTATGGGCCAAAAAGCAAATAAAGAAAATTTAAAAACCAAAAATGGGTTTTTGTCTAGGGCCAAACAAGGCCTTAACAAAATCTGAATTTAAAGACCAAATTGGTCTCATTTGGGGAGAACCGGATGGGAGAAGGAGAGAAGACAAGCAAGCCAAGGTATGGAACTTGGATTTTTTGTATGGAAACTACTTTGAGTATGGATTTTGTATGGATCACATGGAAATTAAGGCTTGATTTAGTTAATATCTTGTCTCTAAATCTAGGGTTTTGATAGAATTGCATCCTAACCTTAGATTTCTTGAAATTAAGGTTGGTATAACCCACAAGGAACAAGATAATTATGGAATCCTTCCTTTGTTGTTGGATTCATGGTTAAATGGAAATTGAGTTAGGGTTTTGATCAAAACCTAACAAATCTAGTACTTGGTTTTGTATATGGGTGGTAACCCATATTAGAATGATATTAGGAGAGATTAATGGAAAGGTTTTGAAAGAAGACAAGGGGTGAAAGATGATTTGAGTAGAAAAGTGATTATAAGATGACTTTGAAATGGTTTTGAGGTGTATAAAAAGTATAGAGTTGAATTGGGGATCAAATATATGGAAAAGGGAAAACACACGATACAGGAACTTTCGGAGCTTGTACCGGTACAATTTGAACTTGTACCAGTACAACTTATGTCTGAGGGTTTGGCCAACTTGTGCAGTCTGAGTTAGACAATGCAGTACAACCTGCATTACAATTTCACTTGTTTCGACCGAGTTTTGTATTTAGCCATAACTTCCTCATTTTTTATCCGATTTGAGTGATTTAAGTGGCTACGTAAAATAGAATTCAAGGAGAACAAAACTTAAAGAGGAGGAATTTCCAAATTCTGATCCTAAGTGGCCTAAAAATTCAGTCAAAGTGGGGCCATGTGCAAGCCAAATTCTGGTTCCAGCTTTGAACATAGAGAAGTCCGGGATGTTTCGGACGTAACTCGAGTTCCGGTGCTCCGAATTGGGTGATTCCAGTTGGAATAGAACCCTTAGCACCTTAGCTTTAAATGAGTATAAGGACATAGTGTCAAAATATGAAGTCAAGACCCCGGAAAAAAATGAGTAATACAAACTGTCCCTCGGTAAAATCGGTAAACCGACTAGTTGGCATGAAAATGCCATAACTTGAGTTTGGATAATCCGATTGGATTGATTCAATTCCTAAGAAAAATATATTCATAGAGGGACTAGAGAATACATGAATGATGTGTGGATAGACATCATATGCGTACAAGTATCAGAAATCTTGTATGGAATAAGCGTGAAAGCGCAGATATTATATGAAGCGCGCGGCAAAAACATGAACATGAACATGAAAAACAATATGTAAGCGATGCGGGAATGTGATTAAGATGAACATAAGTTATGAAGATATATGATCGTATGACTACCTAGGACGAAGAATGAATGAGTGGACGTCTGTTGTGGTGCTTGGCCTCCTGGTAGTGCCGGCACTCTGGTGCTACGGCACTCCTGTTGCGTGGTTAGCCACGTTTGATTGGTGCTCGGCACTCACGGTAGTGCTACGACACTCCTGTTGCGTGAGCAAACACGTCTTGATTGGTGCTCCGGCACTCCTGCTGGTCTTTCGGCCTCTGTTGGTGCTCTGGCCTCTGTGCGCGTGTGGCCGAGCCGCGTCTTGATTGGTCTTCCGTGGCTCATAGCGATCTCTGACACTCTGTTTTATGTACCTTCGGTACTTATTATACTGCGTCCTACTCAATTCTTAGGATTGGTCTAGGTAGTCAGATAGACATATGATAAGACACTGAATTAAGAATAAGTGTAAAGATCTAAATGTACCTCTGTATCTGATGCAGTGCAGCCAGAGTACCCTCTGGTACTCCTATATACGACAAGTCTGACATCTCTGTATAGAATCTGTAGTACCTCACGGGTATCACACAATATCGATAAGTCAGGTATCTGAATAAGTTCTATGCGTATCGATCTGTTTTGTACTACGAGATACGTATCTGAATAAGTTAAATGGTACCTACGAATGCCTTTGTCTCCCAGCTATAAAGTCTGTAGTACCTCTGGTACTCACGTATCTGATAAGTTACGTCTGCGTATGGATTCGGTAGTACCTACAGACACTCACAATATCGATAAGTCTTTTTGTTTTACGAATAAGTTACGTAGTACTCTGGGTACTCACGAGTCTCTGATTAAGCTCTGTAGTACCTCACGAGTACTCACGTATCTGAAAATGTTACGTAGTACCTCACGGGTACTCACGTATTTAATTAAGTTACGTTACGTCTCTACGATTTGGATTACGTAGTACCCTAAGGGGTACTCACATCTCACGATTAACTCTGTCTCTGAATAAGTCGATCGATAGGATTCAGTAGTACCTAAGGGTACTCTTGTGACTGAATAAGTCCTGTAGTACCTCTGGTACTCATGTGTATGCGGAATAAAGTCACATCTCTGGCAAGTTACGTAGTACCTCTGAATTACTCTGTATTCGGTCAGTTCTGTGTAGTACCTATGGGTACTCTGAGTATTTCATCAGTTTTTGTAGTACCCAAAGAGGGTACTCTTGTCTCGATAACATAAATTATAAGTTACGTAGTACCTTTGGGTACTCTCGTATCGGAAAATAAGTATAAAGTCACGTAAAATATAGAAGTATAAATCCGTTCGTACCTCACAGATCTTGTATAATGAATCACATTGATACATCTACGAAAGACCTTCAATGTCAGGTATCTGTATAAAGTCGATCCAGGCCTTGTACGTGCTATGATCCTGATGCATTGGAGCTTATCGTACCTACGGTGCCTTCGTAAAAGTATAAAGTCGAAATACAAGAATCGGTTACGTAACACAAGTATAAGATGCAGCCAAGACAAGAATAAGTCCTGTACACAAGCTATAAGTTCCCGAGTAAGATAAATATAGGATTAGTAATATACATGTAGATACGAAATACATGTATAAGTTACGTAACACATGTATAGATAGAAATACCGGTATAAGTTCAGTAAACCGGTATAAGTTACAGCGTAAGACAAGTATATACTGTTAATACATGTATAAATCTGAAATACATGTATAAGTTCGAAATACATGTATAAAATCAGAAATACATGTATATGCTCCGTAATACGGGATAAAATCCAGAAATACCCGGAATAAACTTCTATAGTACAGAGTAGAAGATGTAAGACAAAGGATAGATACGTGATACAAGTATAAGATACGAAGTACTAATATAAGTTCTGTAGTACCTACGGGTACCTCTGTATCTGATTAGATTATGTAGTACTTACGGGTACTCCTGTATGTGATCAATCTCTATAGTACCTATGGGTATCTCTGTATAAGCTTCGGATAAGGATAAACTCCGTAGTACCTACGGGTACTCCCGTATGAGTATAGGTATACGTTAACCTAAGACTTGTTGGGATATGATACCAACACAAGTTGGTATGAAGCCGGACATTTGATCGAGTAGTACCTACGGGTATACAGTATAAAGATTAAATTCATGAATCAAGTATACGTTAAAGTAATTTTACGTGACCTACGGGTACCAGAGACAAGTGTAATTCTTTGAGTAAGTATAAGATGTTATAAGTATAAGTTAAGTCTTAGTTTATAGGAATCTGAATAAGCATAAATATGGATCCTATGGGAGACATAAGCATTCTATTAAAGTATGAGTCTGAGTAGACAGAATTATTTTGATGACACGAATAAGACCCGACCACAAATCCCGAGAAAATCATGAGTTATGTAAAAGAGATGAATTGGATGTCTTGCCATTGTGTATGTCTAAGTTTGCTCTGAATATGATCTGACCTGTTATACATTTGGATTATATGAATTCATGATGATTTGATATCTGTTTCTGTTATAAGTTGATCATGATTCAGTCTAAATGCATGTGCATCAGTATAAGTTATAAGATATGCTTCCCACTAAGCGTAAAGCTTAGCACGGGTTTTTAATCCGTGTAGGTACAGGAGAAGACATCAGCAAACATCCGCATACAGCTGGGCCAACACACTTGTAAGGGTTCACTACATGTAGGTTCCGCGCTCTGATTTGTAAATGTAAAAGTAAAGTTTTGTATTTGTAAATGGGACTCAGTTATATGTATATAATAATTTGATTATGTTATAGGATGTGGGCCATACCCACAGGTACCAGATCGGTTTAAAAAAAAAAAAAAATCAGGTAAAGAGTCCCAGTATTTGGTCTCGCGTCCCGAAATCGGGGTGTGACAGAATGGTTCAGTTCCAGTCGGGCGGGGCTGGTGATTTTTCATTAAAAGCTCATTATTCTGCTCGGCCATAAGGAAACATGAAATTAGTTCATAATACTTTTGAACTGCGCTCGTCTTTGTTGCTACGGGAGCACATTGAGCATGAAATGTAATGTTTTCTCTAACATGTCTTCTCTGTGACCTTTCTCCACATCTTCAATGGGGTGATTCTAAATAAAAGCGAGTTATATTCATTGGCTTGTTTTAAAATCTTGCAGCCTCGGTGCATCCCGGTCATATCGAGCTTTAGGAGGATTCTTGTTTTACGGTGGTGAGTATCTCCTTTTAACTCATTCCATAGAGTGAAAGGATCTTTCACTGTAAGATATTCATTTTTCAAGTCCTCGTGGAGATGATGTCGAAGGAAAATCAATGATTTTGTGCGATCCTACATGGATGCTTGATTTCCTTCCTCTAATGTATTCCCCAAATTCATAGCATCAAGGTCAGGGTTCAAAAAATTGGTAGAGTCCGGTACGACTCGGTCGATTCCGCGTCGATATCGACACCAGATACAAGACGTTCATTGAGTCGGTTGAAACTCGATCTAACTCAGTGAACTTGGCCAGGAATTCGAGATGACTTCGATTGAAAAGAAAAAAAGTGAATCCTTAGTGAAGGAACCAAAAAGCTGAATTTTTTCAATTTTTTGAGTGCTAAGAAATCAAAAGACATGATCTAATTTGATATCACAACGAGAATCTGAGAATTTGAACCATGATTTGAACCCACATGACTAGCAAAGAAACGTTGCTAGCCTTCTTGGATATGAGATTTTGACATCGAATCTCGAAGCGAAGAAACGAGGAAGAAGATGAGGAAGAAAATGGTAGAAGTTTGAAACCCAACTACCTCTCGGGGCTCAGGCTCGGGGCTGAGAGCTTGAAGATCTCATCGGCATCAGGTGGGCCATTCTTCTCTTTGCTTCTTCGACCAGCGCCCGAGCCCTTGACCCTCCCCTCTTGCAAATTATCAATCCCTACGACCGGGAACAAGGTTCCTCTTTTTTGGGACAAGAGAGGCGAAGCGGCGTCGTTTAGTCTACGTGGGGCGAAAGCGGCGATCGTTTCGTTGTTTATTATTATTATTATTAAATAAAAAATAAAACAATGTCGTTTTGGGGGTATCGAAGCAAAGCGGCGTCGTATTGCATAAGTTGTCACTAACCCAAAACATTTCGTTTTGGATAAGTGACAAGGCGATTCATGACGTCGTTTGGTATATCTGAATTTAAAAAAAAAATTAAACCCTAAAACGACGTCGTTTTGGCTCTAAAAAAGCTAAAACGATGTCGTTTTATCACCAAAAACTGTATTTAGCACCTTTAAACCCTTGACCCCGTTTTTCCATGTTTGAACAAAAAAATATATTTGAAGCATATTTTAACTTCTAATTAAGTTCAATATATAATATTATAAATAAAATAAGAATAATAATCTAACAAACCATAAATGTATTTTTGTGAACAATATAAAATACAATTACAAATATTATTTTATTTATTTTACCTGTAACACCCCGAAATATACCCTAGTCGTTTTCGACATGTTTAGGGTATTTTGTAAGCTTAATTTGAAAGTTTCGTGAGTTGAATCTGAAACAGGAAATGAGGCAGAGTACAAGAATTAAGGACAATTTGTAATTGGTAAAGGGAGGCTTAAAAGTCCTAATGTGAAAGACTAGAGGCGAAATCTGATAAAAGGAAAGTTTATTTATAAATAGAAAGAGTTATGGGCCAAAAAGCAAATAAAGAAAACTTAAAAACCAAAAATGGGTTTTTGTCTAGGCCAAACATGGCCTTAACAAATCCATGATTTAAGGCCAAATTGGTCTCCAAAAGGGGCTTAGGATGGGAGAAAAGGAAGAGAAGAGAAGAAGAGAGAAAGAGGAGAGGGAGAGCCAAGCCAAAAGGTATGGAAACTCACCTTGATTATGAATTCTATGTGATTATCCATGCTTGGTTGGTTAGTAGTTTGTCCCCCGAACATGGGGTTTTGCTAGGGTTTCATCTTGGCAAAGAATGAAGTGGCAAGTAGATTGGGTAAAACCCGTATGGCACAAGAAGCTAAATGAAATCCTCTCTTTGAGGATGAATTCATGGTTAATTGAGAGTAATTGAATTAGGGTTTAGAATAAATCCTAACAAATCCTTGAGTTTGATTTGTGTATGAGTTATAACCCATATTGGAATGGGTTTTGAAGTAATTCATGGAAAGGTTTTGAAAGAAGATAAGAATTGAAAGATGATTTGAGTATAAAAGAGATTCAAGGTGAATTGGAATGATTTTGATGTGTGTAGGAAGTATAGGAATGATCCATGGATGAAAGTGCATGAAAAATGGGAGAAAACACACATTTTGGGCACTTTTCGGTGAAGTGTACCGGTACACTTTGAACATGTACCGGTACACTTTGGTTTCTGGTCATTTTTGGCCAATGTGTACCGGTACACTTTAGGGGGTGTAAGTCTTTATTCCACATTCAGTTTCGACCAGTTTTCGTATTTTGGCCATAACTTCCTCATTTCTTATCCGATTTGAGTGATTCAAGTGGTCAATTAAAATAGACTTCAAGGAGAACCATCCATATAGAAATAGATATCGTCAAATTCTGACTTTAAGTGGTTGAAAAATCCACTCAAGTGGTATGTGCAAGCAATTCTGCATCAGTCTTGAACATGGAGTAGTCTGGTTGTTTGAGGACGTAGCAGGTTAGGTGCTCCGAATTGGGTGATTCCAGTTGGAATAGAACCCTTAGCACCTTAGATTTAAAGGAGTACAAAGATACATTGCCAAATATCGAGACAAGGCACTAGAAAATAAATATTTCAAATTGCTCCTCTCGGTAAAAAATCGATCGCAAAATGATTGGCATGAAAATGCATAACGAGTTTGGGCGATCAATTGGATTGATTCAATTCCTGGGTAAAGTAGATTCTTAGAAGAATAAGAATACATGAATAAGGTGTGATTACATGCTCATCATACGCTACCGGTATATGGAATACGATGCATCATGAGCGCGTAATGTGGCTAACAATGTCTGATATAAGATAGTAAATTCTGCGAACTCATATAATTGTAAAACCACCTAAATCCAGTTATTAAATGACACAGCACTCCTATCCTGATTAGTACTTCGGTACTCACATTGAATATGCACTCTGTCCGACTAGTAACCCGGTACTCTTGATTAGTGCTCGGCCTCTGATTAGTGCCGGTCACTCCCGATTAGTGCTATGACCTCACGATTAGTGCTCGGCACTCCCGATTAGTCTTTCGGCACTCTGATTAATGCCCGGTACTCTGATTAGTGCCCGACCTCTGATTAGTACTTGGTATTCACGATTAGTGCTCACGGCACTCTGTCATGTCAAGTCTCGACACTCCCCGTTGCGATAAGTGCTCTGGAACTCTGTCACGGCTAGTGCTACGGCGCCGAAGTATTGTATAGTATCTTCTGGTACTAATTGTGCTGTGTCCTACTCATTCCGTATTACTGGTCTAGGTAGTCAAACAGTTATATTATAGGACCCTGAATAAAGAATAAGAGTAAAGATCTGAATGTACCTCTGTATACGTGCGTAGTACCTCAAGGTACTCCACGTATACGATTAATTTACGCCAGTACCTACGGGTACTCAGTATCCAAAAATAGTCTTATGGGTACCCTCACAGATACTCCTGTATCTGAATAAGTCAGTAGTACCTATGGGTACTCCTGTATCGATAAGTCACAGTATCGATAAAGTCACGCTATCTGAATAAGTCAGTAGTACTCTGGTCACTCCTGTATCGATAAGTCACGTCTCTGGGTCAGTTACGTAGTACCTACGGGTACTCCACGTCTCCCGATTAAGCTGTAGATGCTGCAGATGCTCACGTATCGAAAATGTTACGTAGTACCTACGGGTACTCACGTATTTAATTAAGTTACGTTGTCTTTGATTTGGATTACGTGGTACCTATGGGTACTCACGTCTCTGATTTAGTTACGTAGTACCTATGGGTACTCCTGTCTGCGATTAACTCTGTAATATCTCTGGGTGCTCACGATCGATGGGATTCGAAGTAGTACCTACGGGTACTCACATGTTGATTAGGATTACATGAGTACTCACGGGTACTCTGTATGCGAATAAGTTACGTCAATGTATGCGAATAAGTTACGTCATGTGTATCACGAATAGAGTTACGTCATGTATACGAATAAGTTCAGATCACGTATCAGTTAAGTTACGTAGTACCTAATGGTACTCTTGTTTTGGATTAAGTTCTGTTTGCCTCTGATTAAGTTACAGTACCCCTGCGGGCACTCCTGTCATTTCATCAAGTTACGTGGCTAGGGGTACTCCTGTATTTGATTAAACTTTGTAGTACCTACGGGTACTCTCGTATTGGTAAAACAAGTATAAGTCCAGTAGTACCTACGGGTACTCCCGTATGGGTAAAACAAGTATAAGTCCAGTAGTACCTAAGGGTACTCTCGTATCCGTAAAATAAGTATATGTATACGTTACGATCTATTTTTTTGGACTAATGTCCATGCACGATATGTATGCGCATCGTTTGATCCGACCTTTGTATGTGATACGATTATGATTAGTTTTGACTTATTGTACCTACGGGTACCTTCGCACAAGGATAAGATCTGTAGGACAAGTATAAGTTCTATAATACATGTATGAGATCTGAAATACATGTATACGTTCTGTAATACACGTATAAGATCCGAAAAACCAGTATGTGCTCTGAAATACCCAAATAAGTTCCGTAAGACCAGGATATACTTTGTAGTACAAGTATAAGATACGAAGTAACAGTATAAGTTTTGTAGTACTTACAAGTACTTTCGTATAAGAATAAGTTCCGCAATACCAGTACACGTTCCGTAATCTCTGCGATACCTACTGGTACCTCCGAACCAGTGTAAACTCAGTAGTGTAAGTATAAGTTCTGTAACTCCTCTGAAGTCTAGACTAAAAAATAAGTACATTATAAGTATAAGTCTTGTATAGAATAAGTTACGTAACTCTACGGGAGTCTGAATAAACATAAGCACATTATGAAGAGTACTGTATAAGTTCATAATATAAATGCCTTAAATTTGTATTATCTGTTATTGTTTATGCGTTAAATGTGTATATGCATAAGACATATGTTTACGTAGCGTAAAGCAGCACGGGTTTAATCAGGTAGGTACGGGAGAAGACATGAGAGAGCAGCATGCTGGCCGGACGACTACACAGTAAGGGTTCACTACATGGGTTTCGATTACCACGATTTGTAATTGTAAAGTGCCAGTTTTGTATTTGCTCGGCGGACTCGGTAAATGGATGTAGATTTTGATTATGTTATAAGATGTAGGCCATACCAGCGGTACAGTCGGCTTTAAAAAAAAAAAATCAGGTAAAGAGTCGATCTGATCTTCTTTTGAACTCGGTTCGGATTTGCCAAGCGGGTCGAACCGGGAATCGGGTTGTGACATTACCAAACATAAATAAGATTAATTCAAAATTAATAATTTATGAAAAACAAGCATAAATAAGAATAATTAATCAAATTGTATTAATATTAAATTAATATGGTAAATTTATTTACCAGTAGGTATAAATTTAATTTTTGTTGAAAAACAATTGTATTAGAAAATAATTTAATTGTATGATATTTTTTGTTTTACTTTTATACATGATTAGGTGAATATTTTGGGATGACTTCAAAACATGATATTAGTTGGAAGCATGCAGAACCATTCGGTGGTAATAGAAGAACCCCCAAATGTAAGTACTATGGAAAAATTATTCATGGAGGTATAACAAGATTAAAGCAACACATTGCACATATCTCCGGACAAGTAGAAGGATGTCGAAGTGTACCTGCGGAAGTGTCACAAAGCATTAGATTGTATATGTCTAATGCTTTGAACGAAAAAATTCAAATGAAAAAAAAGAATGAACGACTTATAAGTTCTTTAAATGAAGAACATTTTCATGAAATTGATGAGGCAGATTCTGATGAAGTTGAGGAAGCCGAGATGACTGATTTCGAAAGAAGACAAATAAAACATGCAATGAGAGAAAATTAAGTCGTCTTTTTTTTTAAGAAGGTAGACACGAGCATGAGAGCGGTGGTGCTTCCTCACAACCTTGTGGTGCCAGCATCAAGCGTGGTCCGATACGAAGCTTCAGCATAAGAGAAGAAGCTAACATGCCCTCAAAGGGGATTGATCCTTATATGTTTCCTTTAAAACAAAAATCAATAAAAAGTATGTTTTTTGCTAAAGGTGCAAAGAAAGTGGGTAAAGCCATCTCAAAATTTATTCTCTTCAATGGAATACCTTTCAATGCAGTTGATAGGGGGCCTTACTATCAATCTATGATTGATACCATAGCAGAAGCAGGTCCGGGTATCAAGGGTCTTATAGGATAGCAAATTGGAAATGCATATCTGGAGGGGAAAGGAGGTGCAAGAGCTTGAGGTATATATAAACATTGAAGGCGAATGCTTTGTATATGGAGTGCACCATCATGTGTGATGGTTGGAGTTCTAGAACTAGAAAGCCTATCATCAATTTCATGGTTTATTGTGATAGAAGCATGATATACCTTTCTTCAATTGACACTACTAACATACCTAAGACGGCAGATTACATCTTTTCCCTTATGGATAAGATTGTTGAGGAGGTTGGGGAGGAAAACATTGTACAAGTAGTCACTGATAATGAGGCGAGTTTTAAAGTAGTTGGTATGTTGTTGATAGAGAAGCGAAAGCATTTGTTTTGGTGTCCTTGTGAGCATTGTATTGATTTAATGCTTGAAGATATTGGAAACATGAAACATATGGAGACTTTAGATCAAGCAAAGTTATCACAAGATTTATTTATAATAGCTCGAAAGTAGTCGATTTAGTGAAAGTGTTCACGAGGATAAAGATCTCTTGTTGGAATGGCAGTTTGCCAGAATTTATTTCACTTTAGAGTCTTATACGTTATGAGGGCAATTTGAAGATAATGTGCATAACAAATAAGTAGCGTGAATTCAACAAAGATTGGAGCATAAAGAGTTTAAGAATGGGTATCGACCTTATCTTAGCGATCGGTTTTTGGAATAAGGCAAAGGAAGTCCAAATCATCATGGAACCTCTGGTCAAAGTTTTGAAATTGGTTGATCAAGATAAAAAGCCCACACTATCAATCATTTATGAAGCAATGGATAGAGCTAAACTGACTATAAAGGCATCGGTGAAACATTGGGAAAGGTATTGGGAAGTCATTGACATAAGGTGGGCATATAAATTACATACACATTTGCATGCTGCAGGTAATACAAAAAATTCCTTATACAGTTATTATTATCTTATTAAAGACAAAGTATTATAAACTAATAATTATTTTTTTTACTTCTGTCGGCATATTTTTTAAATCCAATGTTTCAATATTCAAAGCAATTCTCTCACCATCCAGAAGTTAAAATTGGACTAAAAGAAGTTATCAAGAGATTTGAGCCAAATTTGGATAGTCAAGCAAAAGCTATGAGCAGTATAACAATAACATGTTATTTTATAATATTTTGTATTTATAATGTGCATTAATAAAGTAAAGAACATTACAATGTAGGTGAAATTATTTGTTGAAGGCCACGGAGAATTTGGAAGTGCACTAACCAGAAAAGCAATAAATCACTCTCTTCCAAGTACTCACTATATTTATTTATTTATTTTTTAAATACAAATTGTCATCATTTTCTATTAAATATATATTTGTGCCTAATATGTTTTTTTTTTTTTAATAATAACTTAATAATGAAACAATTATAGTGATGAAGGTCCACATCTTCAAAAGATTGCTGTCAAAGTTCTAAGTCAAACATGTTCTTCATCTGGTTGTGAAAGAAATTGGAGCATATGGTCATTGATTTACACAAAGTTGCGCAATCGTTTGAAAATGAAAAAGTTGCATAAGTTAGTTTATGTCCATTACAAAGTGCAACTTCGAGTTAAGAATTTGATGCAAGAACGTAGCGATGAAGATTTATACAATCCAATTGACCTGAATCATATTTTTAATGATGATGATATATTAGATGAGTGGATACGAGAAGGAGAATAACTTATTTTATCATCTGATAATTTGGATTGGTTGGATCAAGATCTTCCCTCTAAAGAAGGTACAGAAGTAGCTCGTGCTGATGATGGTGGCACAAGTTACAGGGTAAGTAGGCGTGGAAGTAGTATTGCGCAAGGAAGAGACATCGATTCTTCTCGTAAAGGTAAGGCTCCTCGAATAATTGTTTCAAATACTAGTAGTGATGATGGTGACGATATAGCCAATAGTGGTTATGTCAATCAAGTTGATCATGGCATGTCGTGGGCACAGGGAAATGAAAATTATTATGCCACACAAGATACTGATCATGGATATAGGCCAAGCATATGGGAACAAAGAAAGCATCTGGAAAGACTGACTACATTTCCTAGTGATGATGGCTATTCCAGCGGGCATGATTATAGATCGAATTGTAACCAGATTGATGAGCACTTTCAATCTTTGGCTCTGGATCGATTACCCTCATTTAGGGAGTGGGGAGATAGATCCTATCATAACTTTAGAAGTAGTGATAATTCTTCTAATGCTTTAGTAAGGTATGATTTTGATGATATTGACCTACGGAACCAAGAGCTATTGGTTCCTATGGATATTACCAATCTTCTAATAGCAGTAGCGTTGCTTATCGAGGTTTTTGATATTATCAGCATGGTATTGAGCCCAAGCAGCCTCCAAGACCATATTTTCCTAATTATGGATCATCAACCCAATCATCTTAGCCAACACATTCAAGTGATGAACAATTCTTTCAACCACATTCTCACTATGCAAATTATCGTCCTGATTTGTATGCTCTTCATAGGACTGATGATGATGATGATTTTGAGCCCCCTCGTCATTCAACATGGTATTGATTGATGTATTTGGTGACATTTTGTTAAAAAGTTGTTAGGCTTGATATAAAATAATTTCTTTTGTTAACATTAGCATAGGTATCTTTCACTGAATGTTTCATTAACTATTTAAATAATTTTAAATATAAAAAAAATTGTTTCATTAAATTTTTAGCTTCCTTAATTATATATATTTTTCTAATAATTTATATAATATTCTAATAATTTTTAAATATTTTAATCATCTTATTTTGCGTATCGGCCGAAACACGACCGATACACCGCGATCGATACGTCTCGGGATCGTCCGAGTTGGCGACCGATACTGCGACTTTGAACCATGATCAAGGTGAATCTCAGCATCAAGGATCCATGACATATAGTTTTTTCCAGAAATATCATGGGCCACAAACTCTAATTTTGTAAGATTTGACATTTAAAAAAAAATCATTTGGAATGTGATGAAAAAACAAAGATTAACTTTAAGGTAGGACTTAGATGATTACCTCCAGAACAAACTCGTGCTGATAACGTATTGAAAATGCTGTTGAATAATGATCCAAAGGAGATAGTCCCTCTTATGTACTAGAAAATAAGAGAATTTCTCGAGAGATGGAAATAGTGTCAGAGAGAGCAAGGAAGCAAGATGGGGAGAAAGATAATTTGCTTTTTTCTGGGATCAATCATACATAGGGTGGAAAGGCCTATTTATAGGCTCCCAAAGTGACATTCCAATATCCTCATTAATGTATGAATTAATGAGGGTATTAATTACAGAATTAATGATGATTTATGTATACAGAATTAATGATGATTTATGTATACAAAATTCCATATGAATCAATTCATTGCAAAATACTGAATCCGCAATGGTTTTATTGTGTGATGTTGAATCCAGGGTGGCTTCATTCATTTCAAAAACCTTTCGTTTATAACATTAACCAATTTGTTACTATATTTTAATGGAGAAAATTGTTTTCCATCTTAAAAGAAACATAGAAAACTGTTTTAAAAATAATTTACTATTAAATACTAAAGTGAGTTTTTTGAGAGAAAAACAACCATGAAAGTTGGAAACTAGTTGGGTGCTAGCCAACATCCATATTTACTAATGTATCTATTAGTTTGCTATTGATAGTGCTTAACAAGTACCAAGTATGTAGTGAGAGTGGTGAAAGTAGTTGTCCTTGTGGTACAATGTGGAGTTCATCTTAACACCACATAAATCTTAATATATTTTGGAGGTCCATGAGGTAAATTGTGATTTTTTTTTCACGTTGCATGACAATGATGCAGTATTATGTTTTAAATGGAGGCTACGGAATATGATTAAGCTAAGCTATATATAGTATGTAGCTAGAAAACTTATATATATATATTATAAAGCTTTAAGAAAAAGGTTTTTTTTTTTTTTTTTAATTCAGATCTTCTTCCCCTGTTTTACATTCCAACCCAATTCCTCAGCCCAAATTAATATATCAACCTGATCTCAACAAGCTACTCAATAGATAAATGGCTATAGAAACACAACTGTGTTAAATTCAAAATCAAAATCAATATGAAGAGACAGTAGAGAAGTATTAAAATTTGAGTGTAAAAAGCAGTTTGGGAAAGACAGATCTGCAAACACACCCCAACAGCAACGCAAAACACAGCAATTGACAGCTTCACAGATCCTAACAAAACCTCAACCTCGACTAAACCCTACATAAACCCTGCAGTTGGTGACAAAATGAGAATTATTAAGTTAATAATGGCCATGGCTGCCTTCCCTATATGCCCTGCAGCATTCATCACCATTCCAGTCTTCTTGCTGTTGCAGTATATAAAAAAGCCATCAAAAAAAACACGAATGAGGAGGAAAGGCTTCTGGTAGGCACACTCTAATAACTCAATGAACCCTTCAAACAAATCAAGAAACCGAATCAATGTGAGGTGGGCAGGTTTCATTTCATGGCTGTTCCGAATCAAGAAAGAATTATCCAGAGAGCTCCTAATATTCTGAACCAGCATCTTCATCTCACATAGAAGAGAACCCTTAAAAGGAACCACCATTTTCTTCTTCACATCAAACTTGTTTAGCTTGGTGTTGATCTCTGAAACCACTTCCCTGAGTTTTTCACCGCAAGAATTGACAAAGGACTTGAGGCCACTAAGAGCTTTAGTGATTGACTCAGAGAAGAGTTCGAAGAGGGAAATAAGTTTGTTTTTCAACCAAGTGTAAGCTTCATCTATCTTCCTCGAAATAATAAGAAAAATGCTCTCTTTTTCTTCCTCTTCCCCTCCCCCTCCCCTTCCCCTTCCCCTTCCCCATCCCCTGAGTTTATCATAGCAAGACACAACACATGACCAGACATGCATTATAATGCTTTGTTTTGCTGGGACTCCCTCTCCCTTCATTGCCATTGCTTTATTTTTCTCTCAGATGTGAGCTTGGTTAAGATGTTTTGTGATTGGATCCCTTTATATAAAGGCTGTTAATGAAAGCCTGGGAATCTCAAAAGGTGGGTGAAATTAATGGATGATGCATACATGAGAAATCCAAAGGTTTTTGGTTCATTTTTTCCATGCATTTTGCTACAGTTTCTAGGCAAAGTTGATGGTTTCAAAAAAAAAGAAAATTCTAGGGCAAATGAAGATTTGTGTTTTATAAATGAAAAGTCACATGCATTTTGTCGGATTATTTGTCACCAACCCTAGCCTTCCATCCCACTTCACATCGCTCTGGCAGTTGGAATGCATGTCTTCTAGAAGAACAATGTCTAGGCATGGTGTTGATCTCTGAAAGCACTTCCCTGAGTTTTTCATAGTAAATATGTCTAGGCATGCGACATCTTATAGTAATATGTTCTTACAAGGATTCGAGCCATCCTATATTGGGTTTTGTGTAAAAATTCTAGACTTTTCACAAAATGGAATAAAAGACTAAAGTTGGTTGAAAATAAGCCCTATCAGATCTTCTTGCCCTCCCTCCTCCTCCACCCCACAACAACTCCCTCCTCTTTTCTTAACCATGTGAGATCTCCATTCCTCAGCCCAAATTAATCATCAATTTGATCTCAACAAGCCATTACTCCATAGACAAAAATGGCAGTAGGAAAACAACTCAATGAATCCACATCAATATGAAAAGACAGTAGAGAAGTATTACAATTTACAGTATAAAATCCCATATAGAGAAGACAAATATCTGTAAACATAACCCCACTAGCAACACAAAACACAGAAGTGATCAGATAATAAGAGTTATTAGAGTAGCAATGGCCATGGCCCATGGCTGCTTTCCCTTCATGCCCTGCAGCTTTGATCACCCTTCCAGTCTTCTTGCTGCTTCGGTATATAAAAAAGGCATCAAGAATAGGAGGGATGAGGAGCAAAGGCTTCTCAAAGGCATACTCCAATAACTCAATGAACCCTTCAGACAAATGAAGAAACCCAGTCAGTCTCACAGGTGTGCTTCCAATTCTCCAACCATTGATTCACTGACCTCCCCATCTTCTGAACCAGCTTCTTCATCTCACCCCAGAAGAGAAGCCTTTTCAGGAACCACCTTCCAAGTTTTCTAGCTGTTTGTTGATCCCTGAAAGCACTTCTCTGATTTCTATTCACAGAAAGACGTGACAAAGGAATTGAGCCCTAAAAGAGCTTTAGTGATGAGCTCAGAGAGAAGTTTGAAAAGTGATTTCAGTTTGTCTCTCAACAAAGCATAAGTGTCACCTATCTTCCCTGAAATACTCATAAAAATGCTCTCTTTTTCTATGACTACCCACACCCTTTTCCGTATAGAGAAAGAACTTCACTTAGACTTGGTGTCGGGTTTCACTTAGGGTGTGTTTGGATTATGGGAATTGAGAGATGGAATGGAAACGTCATAATCATTATCCTTTCGGTCATTCTCATGTTTGGATGAAATTTAAGTAAGAATGAATTGAATGGAAACTAATTCAAAGGATAATCAAATTCTACTTCTAAGTATGATTTGGATTTCTCAGATATAGATGGTATTGTGACTTCTCATTTTCTTTGACAACTATTAACTCTTCTCCTTAAAAAACATAAAAGCTTAAAATTACTATTTTACCTCTAACCTTTTATTTATCAACCCCACAATTCCAATTAATAATTTAAAGCATTTTATAAAAGCTATGTGATTGAAAATCCAAAAAATTGTTTTTGATGTGTTTTGAATTTTTTTTATCATTTAATTTTTAATCTTGAGAAAACTAAAGCCTAAAAAGATACATTTTTATAAAATTGTTACATAAAAACTAAGAAGATGTTTGATAATGGTTCTAAAAACTGAAAATACTTTGAAAATTATTTATATAATAAAAATAATTTTAATTTTTTATTTTTAATCATATGGCTATAATTATTTTTTAAAAATAGTTTAAAAATGAAAACAATGGAGAGTAATTAAAAAAATTTATCAATGAATGTTGGTTTTAAAAAAACTCTGAAAGTTTTAGGGTATTATTGTCAATTTATTTATTTTTCATTCCAATTTATAGTATTACCAAACAGTGAAATGAAAATAAACAATCATTCTTATATAGGATTCTTAAACTAATCCAAATACTAAGAATGAAATGAAATTATTCATTTCATTCCCTTGAGAAATAGGAATGAAAAGAGATTCTTCATTTTTATTCCTTATTCCAATGTACCAAACACACCCTTAAGGGTGTAAACGATTGTTTGTACCCAAAAAGAAAAGGAAGGCATAGAGATAAAGACTAGAACCAATCAATCAACAAGAATGAATCACTTCTAGAAGTTTTGTCATTCCAGTAAAATTTTCTTTTCAAGTTTATTTTATTTATGCAATACTTTGTCATTTCAGTTTTCCTAGTTAAATACAATAATTTCTTCAATAATATCTACAACAATTCCTTCATTTTCAGTTTTTCTAGTGAAATACAATAATTTATACAACAATTCCTTTAACTTTCATTTTATTTACTTCAATTTATTTATTATGACATTTTTACTTAGATTATGGGGAATTGT
Source organism: Tetrastigma voinierianum (assembly GCA_016808115.1). Lineage (NCBI taxonomy): Eukaryota > Viridiplantae > Streptophyta > Magnoliopsida > Vitales > Vitaceae > Tetrastigma > Tetrastigma voinierianum. Next base: position 386,435 of record JAEQBH010000947.1, read on the forward strand.
CAAGGGAACTTATTTTTTGTCTGATTAGAAGTTTGATTTTCGACATAGTATTAGTTTGAAAACACTTTAATTTCCTAACGTACTGCTTGCGCCGTTAATTGTCATTATATATGTTAGAAGTGAAATTCAAAAAAATCATCAACATATTTTTTGCACGGCCGATAGGACCCATCTTTGTTGAAGATGCCATAAATGCATTGGAGTAAGATAGATATTTAGCAGAGTCTCATATTTCGAGATCGAATCTTCGAAGCTGACACATGAAGGGTTGTTCAACAATGATGGAGAGCGAAAAATTATCTCTCTAACAATTTTGATAATTTTCAAGCATTGATATAGGAATTGAAGAACTAGAGCTTGATGACCACACGATGTCTTAAAGAATGACTACTGGAAGCCAAGGCTATGTCGACCAGAGTCGAGTATGGTTAAACAAACTAAATTATATATATATATATATATATATATATATATATATATATATATATATATATATATATATATATATATATATATATATATATATACCGCTACATTTTAAATGTATTTAGGGTATTAAGTTTCAACCATATAGGAAATTCCTTTTTTAGTTAAATATGTGCGTGATTTTTTTATATCTATTTACTTTGTATCACATCGTCTATTATGTCATCATAAAGGTCGAACATCAGACCTCCATTCCCATTTATCTTTTACCATTGGAACCTTGTAGACCACTCAATTTTGTCCCTCAACACTTCTGGCTTTTATCCTATGGATGTCACCTTCCAGCGTCGTTCGTATGGCGCGGTTGGGGCCTGTTGCGCTTAGTCGATTCACGGGCCTCAGTGGGCTTGTATGTGGTCCATTGAGTGCGTATGTAATTCACTTCAAAGTGTCATCGTGGCGATTTTTAATTTATTTATTGGCATCGTGCCATAGGAAGCAAGTGGGCCCCCCTAAGGTTTTAGCTCAATAGAAGTTTATTAGAGTATGTCAAATTCGGAGCACTTGAGCTTGTTTCGATCGTATCTCCCTTGTCCGAACTCGGAATCATGCGCCGTTTGTTTTGTTGGATTCCTTATGCGCCAAGGAGGTTTCTGTTAAAATTCTTAATTTTTGTCAACCGTTTGACCAATCGGTTTGACTGGTTCATCAAGGCAGTACGTATACAACACTTTGTTTTTCAGGTGATTTAGCGACACTCCTCCTTGTTTTGATCATATCTCCCTCATTCGAACTTAGGTGTGCACCGTTTTTTTGTTGGTCTCATTATTCTTCAGAGACATTCTATAAATTTCATAATTTTCCTCAATCGACAATGGGTTGGCATCACAGGTTCAACCGATTAGTCGGGCCAGCTTGTGTGGAGCACTGATTTTTGTGATTTTAGAGCCCAAATCCTATATGGTTCAGGCCCATAAGCTCCAGATCGACCTTGGCCAATATTTTGGGTCCATTTTGGGCCTTAGGTTGGGTTCCTTGCAGCCCACCATGAATCTATATGGATTCTTAGTGGTGAAGCAAACTACTGAAAAAGTTAAGTTGGCCTCGTGAATGCAAGTGCGTTAATGAGGGGTGTGTATCCCATGTTGAGGGAGCTGATTCCAAAGTTGAAAGTGGTAGGAACAAGATTGGGTTCGGAGAACTGGAGTAGGGTTTCGGATATAAAGGCTAGAATGGAAAAGAAAAGATGAGCTTTTTCCTAACACATTTTAAGGGTGATACTCGATTCCAAGATCTTCTTGGCCAGATTCATTGACTGAGAGGATACTTGGTGTTGCTGGAAGTAGAAAAGAAAGAAGAAAAAACGGGGGGATAGCCGTGAATCCTACAGGTATGAAATTTATATGCTTCTCCCGTTTCTTTTATGCTTTTCTTTGCCTTTGTTGTTTGCAGACTTCGTGTTAGGATACTTTGCTTTGTTTGTGTCGGATCTTAGTCATTCGAAGTCAGAATTGAACTCCGTTTGTTTTATTGGATTCCTGACTCTATGAGGAAGGTTGGCTGGAAGCGGTTAGATGCTTCGCGGTAGAGTTCGTGGGTTACATTTGCTAGGAACAACAATTTGGATACTTTGCTTTCATTTGTGTCGGATCTTGGTCATTCGAGTCGAATTGCACTCCATTTTGTTTTGTTAGATTCTTGACTGCGTAGGAAAGCTTCTGACCGTTTGAGATCACCTCAACCGGCTGGACCGGTTGGGAAACCGAACCAGTCGGTTCATTGGGTTTTGTTTTTCGGAACAACAGTTTAGGTACTTTGCTTTGTTTGTGTCGGATCTTGGTCATTCGGAGTCGGAATTTCACTCCGTTTGTTTTGTTGGATTCTTGACTCTGTAAGAAAGGTTCTGACAAGTTTTGAGATCTTTTCTCAACCGGATGGACCGGTTGGGAAACCGAACTAGCCGGTTCATTGGGTTATGTTTGTCGGAACAGCAGTTTGGGTACTTTGCTTTGTTTGTGTCAGATCTTAGTCATTTGGAGTCGAAATTGCAGTTCGTTTGTTTTTTTGGATTCATGACTCTGTAAGGAAGGTTTTGAAAAATTTTGAGAACTTCTCTCAACCGACTGAACTGGTTGGGAAACCAAACCAGCCGATTCATTATGTTCAGTTTTCCGAAATAGCAGTTTTGGTACTTTGCTTTGTTTGTGTCAATTCTCACTCATTCGGAGTCCGAATTTCACTCCGTTTGTTTTGTTGGATTCCTAACTCTGTGAGGAAAGTTCTAATAAATTTTGAAAACTTCTCTCAATCAGTTGAACCGGTTGGGGTTGTGTATTGAGTTGGATGAGCATGTTCCTGATTATTAGCTTAATGCAGGTGTGTGATTGCAAGGTGGTCTCTTGTCTCCTTAGGGTTGGTTTGAGCCTTTGGCATTTCATCTACGAATGGTTACTTGGGTTCATTCCCAAAAATTTATGTTGGGACGTTTTATGAATGGCATGACTTTCTAGGAACAGTGGTTGTATGTGGAGGCTTTATGTAGTTGAATTTGTAGCTAGGTTCACGGGATTTAGGTAGCTGAATTTCAGTTTGGTTCTAGGGATCTAGGTGGCTGCATTGCTTGTAAATTAGTGAGTCTCATGGTCTTCATTTTAATAAAATGGGGTGGCTTGGTTATAGCCCCATTTTAGAATACTTTGTCGTGTTTCAATTGGTTCTCACTCATCCGAGCTCGGAATCATGCATCGTTTGTTTTGTTGATTAGCTAACATGAGAATTTTTACGAAAGTTTCGAATTTTTTCTCAATTGTTTGGACTTATTGAGAACCGGTTCAACTGGTTGTGCAAGACTGACTCATGGCGGCCCTATTTTAGCATGTCTCGAGCCAGAATCTATTATGGTGTGTATTTGCTCCAAAGGAACCTATAAGGCCGCCTTTAGGGTTTGAGTTCATTTCGTTTTTTGAACAAAGTGGTGATGGGCAATGTGGGATTGGTAAGTATGGTTTGGTTTATTGGGATTTTAAAGGAATGTGTGATAAAATGTGAGCCACTTACCTCATTCATTTGCTTCCTTCTTTTGAGTATAGGATCAAAATATTTGGTTTTAAAGGCATGGTGTATGATGTATTATTTTCCCTACCTATTCCTGCTGCGCATGGTTAGGGACCTCAGGTACGTGCTTGGGCATTGGTATTTGTATTCATATGCGGTGTTTGGATTTTGACATTTGTGGTGCATTTGAGCTTGTTGACTGACCTCTTATGCAGCACTTGGCTAGGGACCACAGGTACGCACTCATTGTTTTGATTGGTTGAGTGTTTATGTTAGATATTGAGTATGTTGGTGTGATTTGAGTCATCTATGTAGCCTAGGAGGCTGTTTGATCTTTGACCCATATACTCCCACATACCCAATTCACTAGTAGAGACCGAGTTCCGGACCTAGAGGGGTGCTACCTCAAATGAGGTATCTTCCCGATAGGTAACCTAATCCCTAGACCCATAATCTAGTTTTTCGCAGACTGCTTTTTCCATATTGGAGTCATAGGGGTTTTTTTGTTCTTACTTGGTTTTCCCCTTTATAAAAAAAAAAAAGTAAGTGGTAACTTCAAAGCAAAATCGTTCCTCCTCGGGGATGTATTTTCTAAAACTCGAAAATCAACCTGACATTTCTTTTCGTTTAAAAGAAATTAGTCGTAGCTAGGCCGGGTGGATCAGTGGGGTCCTTGAGTGGCGCTCATAGAGCGAACCCGAATCTCTGTTTCATAAGAGGGGATCAAGCTTGAGCACATTATTTGGGTATATTGGACGCATGGTTCTCTAACGGTGGACTCTTGGAAGCTAATTGATTGATGACCACTTATGTGGTTGGTATTTAGCATACACTTGTGGTTTGTTTGTGTAAGACCCGAGAAATTCCAATTCCTGGAATAAGAGTAAAATCGTAATTTCGATTACAAAATTGCCATTCGGTTAAAAATCTGAATAAATTCTGCAGATCTCGAATGGCGAAAAGCGGATTGCAGTTGGAATCGTCTCGTAATCTAGTTAACCGTAAAATTTCATAATGTTCGGGAACGGGGCGGAGTTGACACGTTTTTCGAGGCATCGCATATCGGGTGCTGTAAAATGAATTTGATCTGTGAAAGTCACATATATACGTACTCATGTACCATAAGTGGGTATGAGTAGAGGAAATGATGAAAATGGGCTTGGCCCAGAAATGGTCTTAGAATATCAGTGCAGTAAAGGAAGGACGTAAGGGTCATTATGGAATTTGATTTTAAGTCATTAAAGGACAAAATAGAGAATAGTCCTTCTTCTCCTTCGTGAAGCCAAACAAAAACGTGGGGAGGGATTTTTTTGAGATCGTTAGCTCAGGTGTTGAGAGGCTTTTTAGAGAGAGAGGTGCTTCTCTCTAGAATATGGGAGATTCAACGTTGAGGCGGTCTTGGGCGAGGAAAAACGTTCTGCGCGGGCGAGCTGCGGCGTGGACTCACAGGATTGTGAGTTTTGACAAACTCGAGAGGTAGGATTTTCTCTCTTTGGATTTTACTCATGCTTTAAGTGTTTGTCGATGTTTGGTCGAGATGAGGTCGTGAGGGGCCGTCTGATCAGTCCAGACAGGACCCGAATTTATATAATTTTAAACAAAAATTGGTGCGGCCCATATTGAATGAATTTGTTTGGGTGCAGTGTGATAATTTATTGCATTAAATGTTTGCTTGATATGCATTAGGCCGGGAATGGCGAGTGGTGCGGAGTTCACTAAGTGAGGCAGTTGATTTGTGATTTTTCGGGAATAGTGCTTAGGGTTTCACTATTCCCCAGTAGTGTTCTCAAAATGTATTTCGTGAAAATATGTGTTTGGTTAAGTAATTCGAATCGAATTGCTTGTGTTTAATCATCGCTGATGAGCTAATTTTGATGTTTGATGATAATTACATAACATGTTTGTGTGATTAAATTTTTATGTGGATATATTCGTGTTTATACTTGCATGTGATTAAATTTGTATTGATTGGCACACAGCCATTCCATATGAACATCTTAGGACTATAGGAGTTAGTGCATGAGATGAGTCTAAGAAAGCGGTTCGGAGGAGTAGTCTAAAATATTAATTATCGGTAGTCACAAACTAAAAATATCAATCGTCGGGCGGCCCGATTGATATTCATGGAGGGTAGTCCACAAACAATTAATATATCCAATCGTCGGGCGGCTGATTGATATATATACATCGGAGGGTTGTCGGCTAATAAAACAATAATTCTCATCTGAGAAGCAGGCGAGTGTGAGAGAGTCGATGAGGACTCGAGATGCGAGTTGGTCATGTAGACATTCAAGTAGGATCATGCATTTGCTTGAATGTGTGTTTGCTGGAACGTGCCTGACACTTAGGTGGTGAGTAGCCCACTTAGGGCGATTCTCCTACTGAGCTTTAGCTCACCTCGTCGTGGGACCCCCTTTTTACAGGTACAGGGAGCGTGCGAGGAGACGGTTCATCCTTGAGGCTGTTTTAGAAGAAAGCAGGGATGTGGCTTTGGTGTCACATTGTATACATGTATTAGAATGCTTTTCATTTTAATATATGTTGTATAAATGGTTGTTAACTCTTGAAACCTAGTGGATATAGTTTGGATATATTGTGATGAGTATTGTATTATGGGCCCAGAGGCCGTTTTACTCATGTTGGGATTATATTGAATTTGTTTGGGACGGGTATATCGCAGTCTTGTGTTGGGTAGAGCTCTCAGTACAAAGGAGACTGCGCGGAATTCCTAGTGGCGTGGGTAACAGAGCACCGCCTATAGTGTCCGTGAGTTGGCGGGTAGTCAACAGACCCCCGGGTTTTGGGGCTTCACAGTTTGTGCTTGTATGTTCACTTGTGGGATTCTAGCATGCTTACTCATGGTTAATTAGTACCTAACTATATGTTTCTGACTGGCATAGATGGTTAGATTGTGTGTAGATTTTGTGGTAGCTTGCTCTTTGTGCATGATTGTTTGCTTCCTTAGTACTCCTTCCCTTACATGACGCACGCTTATGTTTTAGACGCGTGTGTGTCCACTATTTAGAATCACTAGTCTTAGTCGACCATTCCTCATGAATTGCCTATGTTGCTTGGGAGTCATTCCCAATTGTTTGCCTTCGACCAAGCTGGGGATTTAGAGTAGGGTCTAGCATAAGGGCTATATCGATGTTTGGGAGCACTATGGAGATGACAGATGTCCGAGAAATGAAGACTTGTATAGCCCTGAGCTGGATTTCATGGATACATGCATGGCTAGTGTGTCACTTTGATTGTTGATTGATTGTTGGTTAAGATCTTAGGCTACGTATCCCTGTGGGTACGATCATCTAGCCTTTCAGGACTTGTCTTTTCTCTTTGTTGACTTGTGAGCCACCTTACCCCTGAGGTATTACCACGTTAGAATCCCGCTCTTGCCTGTAAAGCCATATATCAGTTTAGTTGTTGACATCACATGTCAATGCATTCTCTCGGAGGATTTTAGTCATATATTTACTGGATTAATTTCAAGATTGATAGTCATAGAGACTGAATTACCCCTTTCCTTTTATAGGATTGTTGATTGAGACCGACCTGGATTCTCGAGCTTGGACTAGAATTAGAGCGAGGCGGTTGAAGTCGGATTCCTGAGAGTCGGTTCGGCGAACATCGGATCATGAGATATATAGACCACCGATCACCTTATTTTGTTGACCAGTTAGTTGAGATTACCGATACCATGGCATCTCTCTGGGATGCCATATTGGGACTAGGACAAAGGATTGATGGGCATTAGGTGACCATTTATAGTGGGGAGCATCCTGACTCTACTACACCGGCACCACCGCCCATAAATCATGCGGACCCGTTGTACGCGGGGTATACGGTTCACCTCCGCCCACCACCACTTGTTCAATCGGCCCACGGGGTAGAGCATTTATCTTGGGAAGGCGAGACCACACCACATTCCTTAGTGGCCCCTGCACAGATTATTGATGACACCTAGGCCCGTATCGATAGGATTAAGCAGAGGATTAGGTCTTTGCATGTTTCTGATGGAGTTATAGGTTGGGACGGATATGATGACCTTCCGGTGTGACCTTGCCGATTGGGAGTTGCATGACGGACATTGAGAGGTACGGGGATAGGGTGCCCCGTATTCCCACTTGATTATATAAGCTATTTATTATGCGCGGACCTGAATGGATGAGGCATAGATGATCATGCTTTTCCCTACGTCAGCGGATGATGCGCTCGGCGTTAGTTTGTAGGTGGACCCTTGGAGGCGTAGGGCGTAAATTTGGTAGGATAAGAATTTATCAAGCGATTATTCTTTTAATACTGTAGTGGACGTATCCGAAGAGAGTTAGAGGCCCTTAGGTAGAGGCGGATGGTCACGATCACTTCATTCATCTCCGTGGAGGAGAAGATTACAATATTATAGATAAACCCTCGGAGCGCGATCGGATCGGCATGATTATGCCCGGAGTCTTGAACCAGCTTTGCTAGGCATCGTGGGCTTCCACGAGACAAACTTTGGATCGTGGTTCGAGGCCCTCTATGGCATTAGGAGGGCATCTAAGAGTTATGGGCGAGACTCTTCCCTTCGGACTCAAGGGAAGAAGCGAGTGAGACCCGGACCATCGAGATGTTGGTGCCATTGGCATGACAAGATCTGGTCCCCCGTCACCCTCCATTTCGAATGAATTTTCGAGACCTCCTTACGGATGATACAGGATTAGTGCAGACATTTCGCTACTTTTAGGCTGGTGGCTGCTTATCTACATCATACCACGGCCCGGTGCCATGCTGCAGGCGCCAGGCCACAGTATAGTACCATCGGTAGTATAGAGCACGCCTCCACGAGGCGAGGCCCGGGCGGTTTACAACTCGAGATGCCACTAAGCGAGCATTTCAGAGATTGGTTGAAGGGGGTTTGATTGTTCCACTACCACCCAGACCACCACTATAGCCTACCCTACCCGGATTCAGAACAGATCTTCACTGTGCCTATCATTAGAGAGCGGGTCATGATACATATAGTTGTGCAGCATTGAGGCATGTTGGCCCCCGGGACTTTATTGGTCGGGTTTAGTTGATTTGGGATGCCACAGGTGACCCCTCTGAGCCCGCTCCCACTTCCATGACACTAAAGTTGTACCTTCACCCCCGGGTGGTATACATTCGATTGAGTTTTTGGGAGATGAGATATGCATGATGGGATGGGTGGGATGGAGAGGTTCCTCAGCCAATCTGTTTGTATGCAGACTTAGGCTTTAGTGGATACACCCATGGTCGCGAGTCTCGGGCCATTTTAGATTGATTCAGACGTTATTCACGACATACCATGATATCACCCGGTATACTTGCGGCATGTTACATCCATGACACCCGCCATTCTGTTCTCGGAGGGTAGCGAGTTCAATATAGAGATGTTGATTATTCTGAGGAGTTGGAGGGTGGCTCGGCCACATTGATAAACCTTTTTGCAGCATTGATGCAGAGCCGAGATTCAAAGGGAGGATGTTGAGATTTTGTATTGCGCACCGTAAGGCCCATTTCCATTTGGAGCTTATTGGCCTCATCCGACACACATAGAGATGCATTAGTGGAGCTCTCGATCGGATTAGAGTTGATGCTACTACCACCCAGGGGAAGCGATCCACTTCGGCGTGAATGGGCTATGCATAGTGTTTTAAGCGATGATTTACCACAGTGATTAGACCATGTTAGTCCTTTGTTAAACCGATGTTGCTTGTTCGGGTTGTAGGGTGCGAGATCTATCTGTTGGACAACGACTCATACAGACATTTATCCATTAGTTCTTTGCCATTGCTGGGATTTTCACCATCCAGATTTTGGGCCATCCACACGGTAGCCAGGCTTAAGGCGGGACTCGGAGGACGATTATGGGTACTCTCGCACGCCCATGCGTAGGGCCGGTCGAATGTGTGTTTTTCGAGTTAAGTTCGATCTGTCTTTTAACCTGCTGGGCTACCCCTTGGATTCGTAGAGCGGTCGTATACCATCTTCCTTCATCAGAGTGGATTCATACATGAGGGCGCGTGTCACGATCTGATGCGGCCAAGATGTTTGTTACCTCTTGAGCGATTATTTACAAATCGCGTGTGGTGAGGGCGACTTGCACTTGGCCCGGGTTTGTTTTTGAGGTCAGATTATCAGTTTAGAGGATAGCGATGGGAGCATGATACATATGTCTTTTTGATTAGCGCAACAACACTTTAATTTTCGATATGATAGAAAGGCATATCACATATGCGGCTTGGGATTAGTCGCGACTAGTAAGGGCGCAAGTTTGCTTTCTGATTAGTCACGACATACCATATGGATTAGGTTACACTCCTTCTGAGGGTGATGTACAACACATGGCAATGCTGCGATGAGGTAGGGTGAGAGCTCGCTTGTCCAGGGTCCCATTCGATTACCCGCCGCCATTACTTTTCGGTTGGATATTATTTTACTAGAGTTAGAGCATGCACCCTTTTGAAGGAGTTGACAATGTTTCGGGGGCCAGTTGAGATTGGGCATTAAATGAATACCAGGACAAATGTTTGAGTTCTAAGACCACCCAGGCCACGAGTCGTGACTAGTTTTCCTAAATCAAAATCGAGCTAATGTGTTTTACGTGTGCTTTCTGGGGTCCACGACTATGATCTACCTATGGTTTGGGGGATAATCTTGCGATGGAGTGACTCTTCATGATACTTACATGGACGAGATGGACATGATCGGCCTTTGTTGTATGCTACGGCCATGTGGCCATTACTTTTTGACATGTTTGGAGTTTCTATGATTAATACTGATGATGTGATACTTTATGACGCTTGCACTGACGCGATGGACATGATCGGAATGGCCCTATTCTGGATGCTTCCTCACTAGGGATGCTAATGATGTGAGTCGGCTTCGAGTTCCGGCTAAGCTCGACTCGAACTTCCTTCGGAATGGAAGAACTCGACTCAGAGCTCCAGCTCCACTGAGCTTGAAAATGAAGCTCAGTCGAGACTGGCAGCTTCGAACTCATTTCGGAGCTCGAACTCGAGACAGAGCTCGAACTACTCGAGGCTCGAACTTCGAGTCAGCTCGAAAAATCTTAAACCTCTCCCAGTTAATTCGGCTTACCATAGCCCACATCAATAAGTACAAGCGAGCAAGTCCTCATCCATTCCCGGCCCCTTGCTTACCTCTTAGGGTTCGCATTGGCCTTCCCGCCACATGCACTTCGCCTGCGGTTAAGCTTTGAGTTTGGATGGTGGTAGAAGCGGGAGCTTAGGTTGGGGTTGAGGTTTGGTCTCAGGTCAGATTATCGGCCGAAGAAGATAGTGGATAAGTTGAAAGAGATTGGAGTTCGAAGCCACTAGTAATGAGTGTGGGGTTTCTTGATGGGTTAGTAAAGCGGAAATCATGCCCATAGAGAGCAAACTACGGCAAGGCGAGAAGTAGTCGCTGGAGGAATACAAACGGGGCTTAGATCGTAGGTGGCTTCGAGGGGTTTTTGGTCTGGTTTGGGGAAAAGACAAGAAGAGAGGGGTAGCGCGCTTCAGGGCAATACTAGGGTTTAAAATGTAAAATAAAATTACCAGTTTCATTTTTTATTTTCCAATTTTCTAAATTGACCGTTGTGAGTCTTATGACTAAGTTTGCAAAGGTGGCACCCAGCTTTTGTAAAAAATAAAATAAATAAAAGAGTGAAAACACACACTCCCTTGAAAAATATTATCTTTTATCAAAATTTTAATTCTAATTTTCAATATATAGAAATATTCTACAACTTTCTTTTCAAATATATATATATGGACAAGTTTTCAATAAAGGACTTTACTTTTCTTTTCTTTTTTTTCTTTTTTTTTATCTTTTGGCCAAATAAGAGACTAGGATACTTACAAAATTCTGTTAATTGAAAAATTACAATGATCTTTTAAAAGTAGTTTTTCTAATATATTTTGAAATTTCTAACCATAGTATATGTGAATCAATATTAATCTGCAGCACTTTTAGCTAAACAATTTATTATTCTATTTGTTTTTCTTATTAAATATGATAACAATGGTAGATGGATTATATGAAGTAAGATAACCTCCAGCATTATCAATAAAATAATTGAACTATATAAACTTTTTTTTTATTATTATAACATTTTATAATTATTTTGGAGTCCCTTTCCATCTCCATGTTTAAAAAATCATTATCTTCGCAATTTAAAACATCATTTCATAACCATATATATTTGTGGTAATAATCGAGCTTGGTGGTGGACTCGCATTTTTCCGCGTGTCTTCTGCAGTGAGGCTCATTTTTATTGTGAAAAAAATTTCTTAAAAGAAATAGAATCACCGCTTATTTTGTTTATTTTTTTAAAAGAAAGAAACAAAATAAAAAAATAAAAGCGTGACTTCTTATTTAGAAAAGATGTGTCTATAAAAATCAAACTCGAACTGAGGTCAGACCGAAATTGAACTCAACTCAAGCTTGAATTTGAATTGAACACGACTGATATTGGATCGTATCATCAAGTAATAAATAAAGTGGGATAAAATGACTCATAATTTTTTATGGAGATATGACCCACGCCGAGCGCTAGACCCAGCTAGAAGCGTTTGGACCCAAATTTAAACGCCTCATAAATGATTAATTTGATTAGTATAATCCTTGATAAGAAATGATATTAGATGTATGTTTTATGGTGCATGGTTATGGCCTTTACCCCATATGAATGGATTATGTGTGTTATTCTTTATGTAAATTAAATATGGCACATTAGTCGTGCCTTTTGTCTACAATTCAAGTTGTAAGTATTTCTCATCTAATTCCCCCTTGAATGTAACTTCGAAGTTGTGTAATGTACGATTATAATAGTAACAGATTAGATGTTTGGACCTTTAAAAGCAGACTGAACTTAAAGCCCCGTTTTATCCCTTTTGTTAACGGATTTGCTACTTAATTAGGTGATTAGATTTAGTCTTTCAAAAATCGTTTTATCGGATAAGACTTGGAGGTTAAGTTAGGTTACGTCTTATCATTAGATCATGTTAACATAGCAGTTTGGAATGAAACACATCTTACATCGGATAAGATCGTGTTGGTTTTGAGTTAATGACACATCTTATTAGATAGAGATGGGTTCTGCAAAACCAAGGAGATTTTGGGGATTTGATTAAATAACCATCGTCCTTTAAGAAACTAGCACTTCTAACACTTTGGTTTTGAACACCCATCAAGCTTAAAGGGTCTCTGAGGTTTTAGAAGCAGAGAGGTAGAAAACGAAAAAAGCGAGTTTAGGTTTGTGCCACATTAAGGCGGTAACAACGAAGATACGTTAAGTGTGGACCATGAGCCTGGAACCTTTTCTTTGTGCTAGGATTCGATGAATCGTTAGATAAAAAGTTTTAACTCTGAGGTAACATCCTTGTCAAGCGTTTAATTGTATTCACTTGGATCACTGGTGGGACTTCACAATCCTTTCTAACGTCAATTAGTGTTAAATTTACCTATAAATCGCAGTGATCTAAGAACGAGGTGGTTTTCTTGGCCCAGGAGAAGAAGCTGAAACGTTATATGGCCAAAAAATGGGTGTTGGATGTGAAGAGAGAAGAGGATGGGTGAGGAAGAGGGTTGGGGGAGAAAGGGCATCAAACTGAATTTTTTTTAAAATTAAAAATTTTAAGTCTGGAATTAGATAACATATACAAAAAGAGAAAAAAGAAGCCACCTAAAATTATTTAACTAACACCACCATTGTGATATATATCCATTTATAAGCACCAAAAATTTATGATTTTTGAGAATACAAAATAGAATGATTATCATATTCTAAATCTTTTTAGAAAATTAATTATTTTTAAAATAAATATATTTATAACTAAATAAATAATGAAAATTTATGATTTTTTAAGAATAAAATAGAGATATATTATTTATGGCCTCCTAAAGTAAAGATATAATTTAAAAGAAAACTTTAAAATTTTATATCATAATATTTTCAGTTTCTCGCGAGCTTTTGAAGGTGAGTTACGAGTTGCTCGACTCGACTCGTTAACATTTGGTCGAGCTCCGGCCTCAGTCGAGCTCAAGCTCAGTGGGTTTGATCGAGTCGAGTTCAGTAGCTACAGTCAAGTTATCTGATCTCATTAGCACCCCTATTCCTCACCTAGGCCCCGATCCGCTTTTGATGTGTTTGGGATTTCTATGCTTGAGTTTAATGGTGATGGACTTGTTGCTACTAATATTACTCATGATATTGTTTCTATTGAGGGAGCGTCCGACTCTGTGGACCCACCTTTTTCTTTTGACACTATGTCCAGGTTGTCACTTGCTTTGATGACATTTCTGATGGTAATAATGACATGAGTATTTTCGAGTATTTGCTTGTGTCACAACATTTCCTTTGATTGCACCACCAGCACCCACAGCACATGTATGAGATGTTGATGATGTGGAGACCACCAGTGTTCTTACCGGGTTGGTCGGTTAGAGTGTGATTCGTCTGAGAGGATCGGAGAGTTACACCCATTTAAGTAGCATAGAGTGATAGATTTTGGGGCACGGATCAATGAGAGATTAGGATTGGCTCTTGCTATCTCTGATGAGAGAAGATGGCGATTGATTGACCTACTGGGGTCGCGGGCTGATATTGCATGGTCGTATATGTGAAAACCCGAGAAAATTCTAATTTTCTGAAAAATGGTAAAATGGTAATTTCGGTCAAAATCCGGAATTTTTCTAGATCTCGGATGACGAAACGGACTTCACCGTTAGAATCGTCTCACGAAATCTAGCTACTACGTCGAATTTCGTCGAATTCCGAGACAATCGGAATTTACATGTTTTTCGAGGCAACGAGCGTAGTGTGGGACACTTGGCGCATTTTGAGTGGCTCACATTGTGTCACGTGTCAGGTGCAGAATGAGTCAACTTGAGTTCAAGTGTGGGGCCCACATGGACATGTAGCATCTTCTAATTGGAGGAAAATCTCAAAGTAGATGGATAAAGTGGATAAGAAATCCTATCAATCAATGATAATTAGACATATGACAAAAAGAGGGACAAAAGTGGAATAAATGAAAAGAAAAGGGAGCTTTCTTCTCCAAAATGGTGTTGGACGTGCAGTGGAGGAGAAAATCAGATTTCTAGAGAGAGAAAATACAACTTCTCTCTAGATTCCGGCTGAGGCCAGTCGGTTCGTCGGGTCGATAAGCAAAGTTGTTCTACGCTTGAAGAGATTTCTGCGTGGGCACGGTTTGCGGAATTTCAACAACTCCGGGAGGTAGGGGTCTTCTCCTACTCGGTTATTTTCGGTTTTAAGAGTTTTGTAAATGATTTGGAATGTTTGAGGCCATGAATAGCCGTTTGGTTGGTCCCAAAACTTGGGATTGAATTGTTGGAATATTTGGAACCCGTTTAGACTGATTTGGGGCCCATTTGGGTGGTTTGTGTGATAATTTATACGATAAATTATGGTTTAGTGTTGTTGGCGGAAATGGCCATAGGTTTCGGTTCACAGAATTGGAATTAGTCTTGGGTGAGAGAATTTGTCCACAGGATAGCCTTTACTTTCGGTTTGGAATTTGTTAAAACGATCCCGGTTTATGATTAGATAAAATGGTGTGTGTGTTAATAAGCAAATATTCTTGAATTGGATGGCTTGAATTGTGTGAAAGAAATGTTAATGCATGGAATTTAATGTGTTAACATGATGTTTGAATTATATAAAAATATAATTGTGTGAGAGCCATTGGAATTATGTTGGATTGTTGGTTAGCTCAAGTGAGCAAATTTTGATGTTATTGATATGAATTAAATAACATGTGATTAGTGTGTGAATTTTGTTAATATATGCATAATTGATATATTGGCATGTGTGGTTTGAAAATGACATAATGCATTTATATACGCGGGGCAACACAGAAAATTAGGTGTGAGTGCATGACATGAAAGAAATGAAAAATGAAAAATGGTTGTGAAAGGAATTTCAAGGGAAGATTTTCCGAATAATTGCCTTGGAGAGTGCTCCAACAGTTCATCTCAGAGGCTGACTCATGACTGGTTCGGAAAAATGATCCAACAATTCGCCTCGGAGGGTAATCGATATATTCTGAAACTCGGTGAAATGCGTTTAGAGAACAAAAACCTGTTGTTTGAAAGCGCTGATGTTTTTCTGGCGTTTGGCAAGCGTGGCAGGAGTCGGTGAGGGCTCGGAGAGGTGGGAAGGGTGGGTCGCACATTCTCATCAATATCACGTAGACATTCAAGTAGGATCATGTATTTGCTTGAATAGAGTTATGTTCGAATCATTGCGTATGCGCTTAGGTGGGAGTAATGTAGGATAATTCCACTCTTGGACATTTGCTCACCACAATCGAGGTCCATCATTTAAGTACAAGGAGTGTTAGGAGGACTGACATACTAAAAGGCATGAAGAAAGTAGACATGTGGCTTTGATTGATTATTTTTGTAAAACAGGTATTAGAACTCTTAAGTTTAATATATGTTTGTATTAAGAGTGATGTAATTAACTCTTGAACAATTGCAATATAGTTGGTTAGATTTTTGTTGAGTATTGATGTATGGGCTCAAGTGGTCATTTTTACTCATGTATGAGACACAGATTTTCCGTGAGTTGACGGGTTGTCAATGGGACCCCCAAGATTTGGGGCGTCACAGTATGAGGACATGCCAGGCCTTGACCTAACTATAGTTCAGCATCACTTGCCTATTCTACCACATGCTAGGCCAGTTAAGCAGAAATTGAGGAGACTATACCCTCGATGGAGTTTGTAGGTTAAGGAGGAGATTCGGAAGCAACTCAATGTTGAAAACACATCGTGGTTGAGTATCTGAATGGTTGGCTAATGTCGTCCACATTCTAAAAGGATGGCAAGGTTAGAGTTTTGTATTTGACTTTAGATTTGAATAAGGCTAGCCTAAGGATGATTTTCCCCTCCCACATCGATATGTTGGTTGATGCTTTTCCCGAGGGTACCTGTATGTTGTCCGCCGTGGATGGGTTTTTGGGTATGTCAGTTTTAATGGCTCACAGAGGATGGGAAAGGGCTTCTTTCATCCTTTAGTGGGGTACCTACACTTTATCGGGTCATGCCATTTAGGTTGAAAATGGGGCCACTATCAAAGGAAGTAGCTACTACTACATTCCATGACATGATGCATAGAGATGTTGAGGTATGTGGATGACATGATAGTGAAGTCCCGAGGCAAGGCGAGATCATGTGACCTTACGAGATTCTTGAGAGGATCGAGATAGTTTAGATTGAGATTGAATCGAAGTGCACCTTTAGGGTAACTTAAGGAAGTGAGTCACATTGTTAGTGGCGGTATAGAGTTGATCCATAAAGTTCAGGCATTACTTGACATACCCGTTCATGATTAAAAGAAAGAGATCGAGGCTTTTTAAACGGTATAGTATATCGATCGTTTGTTATGGTAGATAACATATCACGAGCCTATCTTTCGTATTCTAAGGAAGAACCAGCCTACGGTTTGGAATGATGATTGCCAGCGTGCTTTTAAGAATATTAAGGAGTGTTTACTTTCTCCCCCAGTTTTAATGCCTCCCACATCAGGGCGACCCTTGCTTCTATATTTGTCAGTTTCAAACATAGCTTTGGGATGCATGTTAGCTCATCTCGATGATTCAGGAAAGGAGCGAGCCATTTATTATCTAAGTAAGAGGATGCTGGAATACGAGTGCAAATACATCATGATTGAGCGCCTCTGTTTAGCTTTGATTTGGGCCACCAGGAGACTTAGGCACTATGTGACAGAGTATTCCATACTTTTAGTCTCTCGATTGGATCCATTGAGATATTTGTTTGATAGACATGTCATAACTAGTAGGCTCATGAGATGGTTGTTTCTATTGACAGAGTTTAATATTCAGTATGTGACACTGAAATCGGTAAAGGGAAGCATTGTTGCAAATCATTTGGCTTCTTTTCCAATATCCGATGACAGACCAATTGACAATGATTTCCCTTATGAGCAATTTGTTTCAATGACCCGATATTCTGGGATGGTAGTTGTACTTTGATGGTCTGCAATCGGTCGGGGTTTGAGTATTGGTATTGAGGTATCTTGTGATATCACCATAGGTGATCCATTCCCAGATCAGTTCGATTTAGTATTTTCTTATCATCAGGTTGTGAATAACCTTGTTATAGTCACAGGCATGCATTCACGAGGTCTAGAGACCACGCTAGATCTTGGCATTAGATAGTTGGGAATCCATAGGTTTCCAGCTTCTGTGAACCGTGGTATCCTAGAGGACTCGAGATGAGAAGCTAAAGTCTACCATGCTACTTATAGACTACTGGTTGCCAAATTTGACGAGTTGAGATATGTACATCCGCACAGGGTAGAGAATCAATTCTTGATCGTTAGCCACCTTGGCTATGGTTGGATTCACGTGGGAGTGATTGTGCGACCACTTTACTAATTGAGACCAGGTCGCGCAAGCTTCTTTGTTGTTTGATTGAAGATATTGAGAATCGGGATGTTCTGTGATATCGCTGATATTTATCATTTCTTTCATGTGGCGCTTGCCACGGAACTGACCCTGACCAGGATAGGAGGATTGAGGCAGGTTGGCCACCATATTTGTTATTTATTAGGTACACTTTATAGGAGATCACCCGATGGCTGTATTGTATGCGGAATGGCGCCTCTGCGGTCAGTGATGAGAGGGGTTCATGCGAGTTTAATGGCCCACACATGGGAGGCCACATGCTAGCACGTAAGATCATGTGGACTAGTTACTTTTGGTTAACTATGGAGACATATTGTTGCCAGTTTGTACAGAGATGTCTAGAGTGTTAGATGCACGGGGACTTGATACGTCTTAACATATAAATTTGCATGCACTCACATCCTTGGCCGTTTCAATATGGGGTATTGATATTATTGGAAGATCTCACGGTCTTAGGTGGCCATGAGTACATCACAGTTCTTTGTTGATTATTTCACCAAGTGGGTGGAAGCTAATTCTTACGCCAAATTGACAGCGGCCAGGGTGGCCAAGTTCATCAAATCACACATTATCTAACAATATGGGGTCCCTCATAAGCTGATTTCTGATATAGGGGTTAATTTCAGGGGCGAGGTGGACATATTGGTTCAGGAGTATGGCATTCAGCATCATAGATCATCACGCTATAGGCCACGGACCTCTTGGGGCGGTTGAAGTGATGGTGGAATATCGAGGATTTTGAGAAAGATGGTTTGAGGCTTACAGGGATTAAATTCGAGGAGAGCTCTCTTTCACATTGTGGGCTTATCGTAAAATCTTTCATACCTGCGGGGAGGCTCTTTAGTACCTTTATGGCATGGAGCGAGTCTTTGCTGTTGAAATTGAGATGGGATCCTTGAGAGTAGCATTAGAGCATCATATATCTGAGACTGAGTGGGCTCAATCCAGTTATGACTAGCTTAGCCTTCTTGATGAGAGGAGATTGAGGGTAGCAGATCATGTTCAGGTTTATCAGAGGAAAATGACCTATGCATTCAGAAAGAGGGTTAAGCCTAGGAAATTACAAAGAGGTGACCTAGTCTTGAAAGTCCTCGGGGGTTGATCGGCAACTACACAGAAACGATTTTAGGCGGGTTAGAGCGGGCCTTATGTCATCAGACATTTCGAGAGGAATTTGCACGGTTGGCCAGTCCTGGATGGAAGTAGTTTCTGAAGCCAATCAATGTGGATCAGTTGAAGAGGTTTTACGCGTGAGATCATGGTTAGAGGATGGGTGGCCATCATTTTAAGTAGCCATATTCCCTATTGCACACCCATATATTGATATATCCTATTGCTAGCCCTTTGAGCCTCACGCGGTTTATTATGGCCTATTATTTCATTCAACTTTACATGCTTTTTCTGACCTGGGTTGGGGGGGCCTGCCCATGTGTGCTTTTTATTTATTAATTGGATACATGAGCATTGTGTCATTCTCGTTTGTTCTTTCTTGCATCATTGTCAGTTTCTTTTTCTTCTCCATTTGTATCTTCACCGTCGCGCGCTGAGTCTATTTTCAATCATCTCTATTCGTTTCACTTTTATCTCATTTTGTGTGATGATGACGTGCTATCATCCCAGAGCTACCAGTCATGTTTGTCACACCCTTCGTTCCTTCTATAGGTTTTGATCCAGGATTCTTAGGTTGAGGGGACCATTTGGGATTAGAGGTTTGAGGTTCTTTTGGTTAGTTGTGTTAAGTATGGCGTGGCCCTACGGTAGGTGGTTCGAGCGCAAAAAACAAAAAACAAAAATATATATATTTGTGTTTTGTTTGAGTGATACGTTAATATACTTGGGATCATGAGTCATTTGGGGTTCGAAATTTATTATTCCTCTAAAAGTTGGGTGAGAGCATTGTACGATCTTTTTCCATGGATCTAGGTAACACATTGGGAATGAGGTTTGGATTGCTTCACACTAGGTCCCTGGATCATTATTTGCATCACCACTCCCATCTTATAGTGACTTGCTTCGACTTGGCGTTCCTGGGGTGAGTTGTTCGTCATGGTCACACATTGCCAGATTTGTATCCCAACTTGTTACTCCATTTTTTTGCTTTATCCATTCATCATTTGTCTTATCCCCTTCAATCTTCTTCTACCTTTATTGATCATCATCACAAGCATTGGCGGCGTATCCTTTAAGTGCACTACTTGTCTTTAACATTGTTCATTCGGATGTTGGTTGAGTCACCTTGCTCACATGATTCTTTGATATTTGACATTGCTCGTACAAGAGTTTGGCAGTATTTATTGGGTATTTGGGCCTTTGTTTCCCATCATGTCATTCACCTTTCACCCCTGGCCTACATTACGGTCTGAGTCATAAAACCACCCTGAGACCATGAGATCTCGTGTTTTCTTCGAAGCATTTTATATGGACAGGTTCTGTCTACTAATTGAGTACGGGATGTCGACAGGTCTCTGTTCTTGGGGAGTATCGAGGGTCAAATATTGCTTCTCCATTCAGTTTACTTGCATCAGGTCCATGATCAGGTACATATGATACAAAGAATTGGGACCGTTGATAACCCATTAGCTTGATGCTTTGACACGTTCGCACTGGGGCATACCCCCATCCTTTCATGTTATCTTTGTCTCTTACACATGTACACTGGCAACCCATTTCGCCTAGAGATATTTTGGCATCAAAGTTTAAGTATGCTCCACATGCAGTCGGGTTTCTTCATACAACAGAGTGCTTCTAAAGGCTAGCCTGGGGTCAGATTCACGCATATTAATCAACTTAGTAGGGGTGCACGCTAGCGCACACCCCATATGTTGTCTTGTTCACTTCTTCGAACAATTGGGTCTTCATAAATTTATTTCAGAGTCTTTTCATCAAGGCACTTGCATATCAAATGTGCACACTAGGGCATACCCTATATCAGTTTTGTGGATATTGGATGTTGTGAAATAAAATGGATGATTTTTCATGAATGAATGATTGTGATGTTTTCAGCTCTCTGACTTTGACCACATGTGCAGTTATGGGATTTTGACATGGCATTGATAACCTAGACTGGGGCATAGCCCTTTCCTTTCACATTTGGTCACATTTGTGAGATTGTCCTACAAGGGCGTACCTCATTCTTTCCATCTTGTTAGTGGTGTTTGTGATTTTCTCGCTTGTCATTTTATTGGCACTTTCTGACGTCATACTAGGGCATACCCTTTTTGTCATCAAGGTCAGTATCTCAGCGGTTGCATCCTGAGTCTCCCCATTTTGCTCTAGGTTTTGTTTTAGGGCATCCCCATTCAATTTAGGCATCTAGAGCCTTAGTTTTGGCATCCCCTATCCCCTTTTAGTTTGGTGGTTCTCCGGTACTCGCCCGGATTCTACCCCTTCTCCTGTACTCGCCCGGATCCCACCTTTCCGGTACTTGCCAGAATTCCACTTTTTCGGCACTCTCCCGGATTCTACCCTTTCCCGGTACTCACCCGAGCCCTTCTCTGATACTCACTCGGATCCCACATTTTCGGCACTCCCCCGGATTCCACCTTTTTAGCACTTGCCCGGATTCTACCCTTTTCGATACTTGCCCGGATTCCACATTTTCGGCACTCACCTGGATTCTACCCTTTTCCGTCTCATAGGACCCTTCTGGTACTTGCCGGTTTCATTTCCACTGCTTGAATTCTACCCTTTCGGCTCACCCGGAGCCCTTAGATGCTCGCTCGGATCCACATTTTCGGCACTCGCTGGATTCCACATTTAAACTTGCCGGATTCTACCCTTTCGATGCTTGCGAGTTCCATTTCAGCTTTCCTTTCGGAGTCACGCCCTTTAGGCACTCGCGGATTCCACATTTACAGCGTCGCCTGATTCTACCATTCCGTCTTCGCAGGACCGCCCTGTAGTGCTAAGCGATTCCACCTTTCCAGTACTCGCCCGGATTTCCACTTTTCCAGCACTAGCCTAGATTCTGCCCTTTTCCGGCACTCGCTCGGATTACGCCCTTTTCGGTACTACGCTGTGATTCCACCTTTGCGGCACTTGCGATTCTACCTTTTCGGTCTCGGTCAGATTACGCCCTTTTAAACGCTCCTTTCGGATTCTATCTTTCAAGTAGCTTGCAGATTCTACTTTCTCCGTACTCGCGGATTCCACATTTAGGCGCGCGATTCTACCCTTTTCACGACCTCACTTTCAGTTCTACCTTTCGAAGCGCTTGCACAGTTCTACCTTTCCCGGTACTAGCGGATTCCACCTTTTCGGTAACGCGATTCTACTTTTACGGCACTTGCGATTCTACCTTTTCCGATTCTGCCGGACCTTCTCTAGTCTTGCCGGATTTCATTATCTTTTTCGGCATTGTGCCCGGATCACTCATCTTCCCAGGCATTGTGCTTAGGTTTCTCTAAGTCCTTCAATCGGGGCGACTCTATATTATGCTGTGCGATGGGGACAAAATTGTTGGTCATTTGTCTTCTTCACTAGAGTTCATTTCACTCTTGCATCGCTTGCACTTCGCACTCACAATTAACTCGTTCATTTACTCTACAAAAGAGGGACATATTTGTAGACCCTCAATTTTGTCCCTCAACCTTTACGTTTATCACTATGGATAATAAAAAACTCCTTAAATCGTTCTCATATGACACAGTTGGGGCCCCATTTAACCTTAGTTAGTTTCTGAGTCTTAAGTGGGCTTGTATGTGATCCATTGAGTGCGTATGTAGTTCACTTCGGAGTGTCATCGCTTTTTCTTTCTTTTTTTGGCATCGTGCCATAGGAAGCAAGTGGGGCCCTTCGAGGTTTTAGCTCAATCGAAGTTTATTAGAGTATGTCAAATTCTGAGCACTTGAGCTTGTTTCAATCATATCTCCCTTGTCCGAACTCGGAATCATTCGCCGTTTGTTTTGTTGGATTCCTTATTCGCCAATGAGTTTTCTGTTAAAAATTCATAATTTTTTTCAACCGTTTGTGTCCGGTTTGACGCTGGTTCGCCAGAAATTTGTGCATTATGCAACCTTTGTTTTTTAGGTGATTTTAGCGAGCACTCCTCCTTGTTTCGATCATATTTCCCTCATTCGAACTTGGAATTGTGCACCGTTTTTTTTTTGTTGGTCTCCTTATTCTTGAGGGAACATTCTGTCAAAATTTCATAATTTTCCTCAACCGGCTCAACCGGTTGGCATCCAGTTCAATCGATTAGTCGAGCCAGCTTGTGTAGAGCACTTATTTTTGTGATTTTGAAGCGTCACATATGGTTCAGGCAGTAAGCTCGGATCGACCTTGGCCAATATTATTGGGTCCATTTGCGCCTTGGGTTGGGTTCCTTACTCGATACGCCATGAATCCATACATGGATTCTTAGTAGTAAACAAACTAAAAAAAACTAAAAAGTTAGGCGGCCTCGTGAATCTTAAGAGCGTTAATGGGGGGTGTGTATCCCATCTTTGGGGAGTTGATTCGGAGTTGAAGAAGTGGTAGGAACAAGGTGCGTTCGGAAATTTGGTAGGGTTTCGGATCATAAAGGCTAGAATGGAATAAGAAAATATAGGCTTTTTTTTTCCTAGCATTTTACGGGGGGGTACTCGATTTCAAGATCTTCTTGGCCAGATTCATTGACTGAGAGGAGACTCGGTTTGCTGGAAACGAAAGAAAGAAGAAAAGCAGATTGGATAGCGTGAATCCTACAAGTACGAAAGTTATATGCTTCTCCCGTTTCTTTTATGCTTTTCTTTGCCTTTGTTGTTTGCAGACTCGTGTTAGGGTACTTTGCTTTGTTTGTGTCGGATCTTAGTTATTCGGAGTCAGAATTGCACTCCGTTTGTTTTGTTGGATTCCTGACTCTATGAGAAAGGTTTTGACAAGTTTTGATATCTTTTCTCAACCGGATGGACCGTTTGGGAAATCGAACTAGCCGGTTCATTAGGTTATATTTGCCTAAACAACAGTTTTGGTACTTTTCTTTTTTTGTGTCGGATCTTGGTCATTCGGAGTCGGAATTGCACTTCGTTTGTTTTTTTGGATTCCTGACTTTGTGAGGAAGCTTCTGACAAGTTTTGAGATCTTTTCTCAACCAGATGGACCAGTTAGGAAACCGAACCAGTCGGTTCATTGGGTTCTGTTTTCCAGAACAGCAGTTTGGGTACTTTGCTTTGTTTATGTCGGATCTTGGTCATTTGGAATCAGAATTTCACTCCATTTATTTTTTTTGGATTCCTGACTTTGTGAGAAAGGTTTTTACAAGTTTTGAGATCTTTTCTCAATTGGCTGGACCGGTTGGGAAACCGAACTAGTCTGTTCATTAGGTTCTGTTTGCTTGAACAGCAGTTTGGGTACTTTGCTTTGTTTGTGTCGGATCTTAATCATTCGGAGTCGGAATTGCAGTCCGTTTGTTTTGTTGGATTCCTGACTCTGTAAGGAAGGTTTTGAAAATTTTTGAGAACTTCTCTCAACCGGATGAACTGGTGGGAAACCAAACTAGTAGTTCATTATATTCGATTTCGAAATAGCAGTTTTGGTACTTTGCTTTGTTTGTGTCGATTCTCACTCATTCGGAGTTGGAATTGCACTCCGTTTGTTTTTTTGGATTCCTGACTCTGTGAGGAAGGTTCTGAAAATTTTTGAAAACTTCTCTCAACCGACTGAACCAGTTGAGAAACCAGACCAACCGGTTCATTAGGTTAAGTTTTTCGAAACAACAACTTGGGTTGTGTATTGAGTTAGATGAGCAGGTTCCTGATTATTAGCTGAATGCAAGTGTGTGATTGCAAGGTGGTCTCTTGTCTCCTTGGGGTTGGTTTGAGCCTTTGGCATTGCATCTACGAATAGTTACTTGGGTTCATTCCAAGAAATTTGTGTTAGGACATTTTGTGATTGGCATGACTTTCTAGGAACAATGGTTGTATGTGGAGGCTTTATGTAGTTGAATTTGTTGCTAGGTTCACGGGATTTAGGTAGTTGAATTTCAGTTTAGTTATAGGGATTTAGGTGGCTGCATTGCTTGTAAATTAGTGAGTCCCATAGTCTTCATTTTAGTAAAATGGGGTGAAGCAGTTGCGACCCCATTTTAGAGCTGCTATCGTGTTTCAATTGGTTCTCACTCATCCGGGCTTGGAATCATGCATAGTTCATTTTGTTAAATTCCTTACTATATGAGGAATTTTCTGACAAAGTTTCAGAATTTTTCTCAATTGTTTGGACTTGTTGAGAGCTGGGTTAAGTTGTGGAAACAGACCCCTATTTTAGCATGTCTCAAGCCCGAATCTATTATGGTGTGCTTCTATTTGCTCCAAGGAACCTGTAGGTCGCCTTTAGGGTCTGAGTTCATTTTCGGTTTGAACAAAGTAGGGTAGTGGGCAATGTGGGATTGGTAAGTGTGGTTTGGTTTGTGGGATTTTAAAGGAATGTGTGCTAAAGCAAGCAAACCACTTACCTCATTTCAGCCTACTTCCCTTCTTTTGGTATGGGATCCGATATTTGGTTTTTAAGGCATGATGTATGATATATTATTTTCCCTACTGATTCCTGTTGCGCATGGCTAAGGACCTCAGGTACATGCTTGGGCGTTGGTATTTGTATTCATATGCGTAAATGGTGTTTGGATTTTGACATTTGTGATGCATTTTAGCTTATTGACCGACCTCTTATGCAGCGCTTGGCTAAGGACCACAGGTACGCATCCATTGTTTTGATTGGTTGAGTGTTTATGTTAGATATTGAGTAGGTTGGTGTGATTCGAGTCATCTATGTAACTAGGAAATTTGTTTGATCTTTGACATTATGCTCAGCATCTACGATTAACAAGTAGAGACCAAGTTAGAGCCTAGAAGGGAGTCTTCTGCTCTGTAAGTGCGCCAGATGGAGTAAGCTTGATCGCCGGGCCTGAATCCCAGTTTTGCGGATCGCTTTTCCATCTTTGGAGTCATAGGGGTTTTTGTTCTTGCGGTTTCCCCTTTATAAAATAAAAACAAAAAAAGTAAGTGGCGCTCAGCCTTATTTGTTCTCCTCGGGGTTCTAAAATTCGAAAATCAACCCACGTTTTCTTTTCATTTAAAAGTTAGTCGTGTCAACCCGTGGATCGGGTAGGGTCCACACCTTCCCTTTACCACTTGAAAAAAATAAATAAATATTGCACTGTTTAAGTTTTGTTTGGTTCTTAAAAATACTTACTAAGGAAGAAAAAAAATGATAAGAAAAACGATTTTTTCATATTTAGTTGTCTAATAAAAATCCATAGAAAATCAAATATAAATAGGATTAATAACAAGCTCAATTTTTAATTATTTAAAAATATATCTTAATGATTTAAATTAAATAAAATAAGTTTGAAATAATAAAAATGTATACTGAATTTAACTCTATTTTAAATTTATTCATTTTTTCTTTCTTTCTTCTTTTTCTATTTTCTTTCCCTAACTTTTCATTTTAAAGTTTTCGAGGAACAAACATAGCATAAATGCTTGTATGAATCCAAGTTAAGGTTAAAGATGTATAAATATATTAAATTTTAAAGTTATTTGTATGAACCAATCATTTGAACCATGGGGGCAATATCTCCAGCCAATTACTTCTATAATTATTATGAGAATAAATATGATAATACATTCAACAGCCAAGACTTTATTTGTATTTGGAAATGATCTATTCTTTATGCAATTAGCTAAGAAAAACGATAATTTGGTTTTTTTAGTGGGTCATTATGTTAAGGTTACATTTGGAACACAAGAAAAGTATTAAGTAAAAAAAGAAAATTTTTTTTTGAATAAAATAAAAAATATCTTAAATTTAGTAAATTAATTATATATTCTCTTTATTATATAAAGACTGAAAATTTAAAAAATATATAAAATTTTGAAGAATTTTGATTATGTTTAAATTTTTTTTATATATTTTACGTTAGAGCCCCAAACCTTGAAAATCATTTGCTTAATATATATTTTATTTCTTTTATCTTGAGGCAAGCGGGCCTTAAACTATTTAAATGCGGATTATTGTTTTTTTTTTTACAGCAGATGCTAATTATTGCTAATACCAAACAAAAATTAAAACGCAAAAGCACATTAAAGAAATATAAAATTTATTTAATAAATACATTAAAAAAAAAAAAACATAAAACAAAAGCATACCCAATAATAGGCACCATAGTTAGTATTAGATTAAACTGGGCCTTTCGAAGACAACCTATCCGGCCCAAAATAAATGGGTCCATTTTCCTGAAACCCTCTCTATAAATACCTAATGTCAATATTCAGAAGCTAGGGTTTTGGGTTTCTTCACCGCAGACGTCTCTGATTTCCGCTCGACTGAGAGGGAGGAAGCTTCAAAACTGCGGAGAAGATGGTGAAGGGACGCCAAGGGGAGCGCGTTAGGTCTGAGATCTATGGTTTCTTCTCATTTCCTGCTTCAATCTTCTACTTTCCTTGTTCATTTACCTTGAATCTTTACATTTTTTAGTTATTCATTGTTTATTCGTGTTATACTTGTATTCTACAGGCTCTATGTCCGAGGAACTATTCTTGGATACAAGAGGTAAAGAAGAATTTCTGTTTATTTGTTCTATGTTTGGCAACTGAGAAAACTAGAATAAGGAAAACAGTTAATTTTTTGGTGCACTGGAGTTGTAATTTTCTTTTGCTTTTCAATATTTTCTCGGTTATCAAACGGGCGATGATTCGATTAGGGGTGTTATATGGTGATGAACTAGGTCGAAGTCGAACCAGTATCCCAACACCTCAGCAGTCAGATCAGCATTGTTGCAAGGAGGAGGTCGCGTGGTACTGCGGCAAGAGAATGGCGTACATCTACAAGGCCAAAGTGAAGAAGAACGGATCCTTGCTGGTGCATTGGGGAAAGGTCCTGTAGACCTCACGGTAACAGTGGTGTTATTGTCAGAGCCAAGTTCAAAGTCCAATTGCCTCCCAAGTCCATAGTAATTGAAACCTATTGTAGAATGTTGTATTATATACCTTTCCCTGGATTGATTTATGACTCTTGTGTAATTGTGTTCTATTGCAGGGAGCTAGAGTCAGGGTCTTCATGTACTAAGCAACATATAAGGTGTGTTCATTGCTCTTATATTGTTATGTTTATTGGGATTGATATTTTTCCCGATGTGTGTTTTTTTTACTTCTTATGCATTGAGAATGCTGTTATATGGTACAACATATTTGCATGTTTGAGTCTGAATGAAATGTTATTTTTTTCTTTGTTCACAAAGTTATTTTTGTTTGCATACACACACATTAATGTAGACACAAGTATACAAGTGCAAAGCAAGCAACCTTTAACTGCAACCCTAATCAAGAACTAAGTATGTTACCACTATAAAATTTGTCAAGGATAGAGGACCAATTTGACCATCCACTAGGAGATGCCCACAATAACACGAGATGAGAGATTGCTTATGAGCTTGTTTAGTGGGTTGCACTGGTTCCTCTTGGTGATTCCTTTTTTTATTGTCAGAAAAGGCAAAGAGGGTCGCCTATTTTTTGGCCATGTTGCAAGGTTTTTTTATCTGTTTCTCATAAATTATAGGGCTTAGGTTTTATGATTAACAGTGATTTTGGCAGAAAGTGATTTTATCTGATTGGAAAATGGAAATGAGAGATTGCTTATGAGCTTGGTTAGTGGGTTGCACTGGTTCCTCCGGTGCTTCCCTTTCTATTAATCGGATAAACAAAGAGGACTGCCTATTTTTCAGCCATGCCTGATATGTTGCAAGGTTTTTACATCTGTTTCTCAAAATTCTAGGGCTTAGGTTTTATGATTGACAGTGATTTGGCACTTGGCAAGAAGTGATTTTATCTGATTGGTTTTTGTATAACAAGTTTTTTTGGAGGCAATTTCTTCAATTTTCATATGTTCCTTTGATTCATGGAGAGCACCCATGTGTCACAAGGTTGTTTTTTTTATTGGTTTATGACTATTTGATATGCATATTCTAATGTTCTCTATCAGTGATTGTGTTGTTATTTGGCTTAACTTTGTGTGCTTTTCTCTTTGCAGTTGTTTGATATCATGGGTGCCAGATAGAGAACTCATTAGGACTTGATGGGATATGCGTTTATTTTTGCCTATTTTGAGTTAAAGTTCAATGTTTTTGTGTCATTTGAAGCAGAACCATTTTTGTTTGTTTAGAATTGTCAATGGAAACATTTACTCAAATTGCTCACTAAGTTCAGTCTGGATTATTCAACCTTCTTGCTTTTTATATTAAATACTTCTCATAATCTAAATTTGTTTTGCTTTATATGGATTGAAAATTGTGAAATTAACTTGATCGAATTTCAATATACCTTAACGGTAGTTTAGTGTCAAAGTAGTTCATTTATTAAAAAAAATCGCATGAGTAGCTTTCCTTCAAAATCATCACCAATATTCCACTTATTTTGAAAACCCATTCATCATATCCGGTTTTAAAAATTACCATAAAACCATATTTAATAATTACAGTTGTAAGGTTAATTTTAAAATTGCATTCATTATTTGTGGTTTTAAGGTTATTTTTTTTAAAAATCGTAGTTGGTGAATGTAAACCATACAATTTTTTTAAAAATTGTAGTTTTAAGGTAATCGTTCAAAATCGGATTAAAACTGTATTTGTTGGTCTTGATTTTCAAAATATGTGAAAAACTAGTTTGGTAATTATTTCATATTTTATTTCCTAAAACATTATAGAAATAGTGTCAAATCATGTGGCCAGCTTTGAAGTTTGTGTTTTTATCTCTGTAAGGAGGAACGGGGAGGTGCCATATTTGGTTTAGGTTTAGGGCCCCTTTGGTATAGAAGGAGGTGATCAAATAAAAAGGGAAAACAGGAGGCCAAGTTGTGCAAGGATGTTCGACTTCATTCCTATATCATGGCACCATTTCCTTTATCGAAATTGGGAATTATAGGCCCTGTTGGTTCTATGTTTTTTGTTAAACACAATTTTGATGTTTTTGAAAACTGTTCTTTTTTAATTTAATGTTTTTTGTTGTTTCAAACAAAAAAATTGGGAATTAAAAATGTGTTCTTCCTATTTTATTTGTTTTTAGAGTAAAAAACAAATTTTCAAGGCAGAAACAAAACAGGGCCATAGTTGTGTATTGATTTCTAAACTATCAAGAAACAGTTCTTTAACTTATTTCTAGTGTTCTTCATCAATATGTAATAAATATATTTATATTTAATTTTTAAGTTTATTGTAATTATTTTTAAACTTCGGGAGGACCATTTCGGCTCTCCGTATCCATGTTTTATGTTTCCTTGGATTTGATAAGGCTGTATTTGGGAAAACGGTATTTGAGAAGCCATTCCAGTGTCTATTTTCTATAACAAACGGGAAATAGTATAACTCGTTTGTAATATCATTGAATGTGCATTAAAATGATTTTTTTTTTTCATGTTCGAATAATTTTCTTTAAAGCAATTTTTTTGAAGAAATCCTTAACTGGAAATAATTTTGAATTTTTCATAGAATTAATTGCGATGATCGCACGAGTTGTGACAGTTTTTCTGGCTACTTATAGGGAAGTAGAAGGAGATGGATTTAGTGATGTCTCAAAATAATCTCTTTATAAAAAAAATTCAAAGTAATATATTTTAAAATAATCATCTAACCAATCTTAAACCGGTCAATTATGATTTTGAATTTTGAAAATTAGAACAGTCGGTAGCGCCGGGGATTTAAAGTTAATTTTGAAACTGTAATTAAAATATTTTAAAAGGTTATTTTTAAATATTGATGAATGTAGTTTAAAAACTAGGTACATGATTATTTTGAGACATGGAACTTTTTTAAAAGAAAAAGATTATTTTGTTAAAAAAAAAAATCGATGGGAACAACAAGAACTGGCAACAAATATTTGTGCATTCCCCAGCAGATGGGAGGCGACCAGATTTTCCACCAGCTACGGATCCTTCCACAGCCCATACAGGTCATGAAGGCCCCAATAGCAAGCCCAAACAGTCCGCCTCCGGGTATCAAGATTCTGATTCTGATTTGAAAGCATCAATTCTGAGTCTGACTCTTATGTTGTTTGGTTGAACACGTTCAGATGTAAGTTAGTACTTTTGGTTACAGGTGTAATCGAATCGAGTCGAGTTGATACGGTAGAGTTTAAATATATTCGATTAAAAAGCTTGAATTGATCGAGAACTTTATTCGGATGTTAGGCGAGCTGAGAAAAATAATGATATTCTTAAATTCATTCACGATTGAGCCAAAAATTTGAATAAATTAAAAAAATTAATAAATAATTATAATATTCTGATCTTGATTTTTCTTTCTAATCAGCGCAATTAATAAACTAGTAAAATTCGATTAAGCTCACAAGCAGTTAGAGTTGAATATCGTAATATTGACTATTCGATAAATGACCCGAGTTAAACACTATCGATTCGAATCGAATTCAGTATTTAATGGATTAAGCCCGAATAGTTTGGCATTAATTTCTGTACCTTCTTTAAAAGAATTATACCATAATGCCTGTTCAAATTTCAACACAAAAAAACAAAATTAAATATCAATATTCAATATTGTCCAGACAATAAGACATTTGAAAAGGAAATGCTAGCAGTGATCGACTCATCATTTAAATTTAGGAGGCATAAACCAACAAAATAGCCTTGTAACTTAGTGATAGGAGATTGAGATTTTGAGAGGGGGAATTTCTAGTTCTTGGAGGGGGGGGGGGGCTTAGTGGTTCCGTCCCTAAATGCTAGGGCTGTAAAGGACAAAAAAAGGTTCAACTTGAATATCCCCTTGGCTAATTTTGAGTTGAAAAAGCCTTTGGGGGTTTCATACAAAAGTGTTAATATGAGTTGAGTCGATTTCACGCCTT
>JAEQBH010000948.1:0-87399 GCA_016808115.1 Tetrastigma voinierianum
GTCGTAGTGGTAAGCTTTCAGATAATCCTTTTAGCTTCCTATTAGTGGTTTGTAATTGCCCTTAGTACTGGACTATTGATTTGCCATCACCATTGACAGCCTCTTTTAGCTCATAACTTAACATGTAAGATGAATTATTTCATTAGGTTTTATTGAAGAAATCCCTCCTTAATATTTCACAGCGTTCTCATGCGCCTTTGAAATGGATTTTTCCTCATTCAAACATTTTCAAGCACTAAGCGTGCATTCAATATATTCAGCCACACCAACTCTAAATGCTAGACAAATCAACCTAGCGGTACCCGTGCGAACCAAAATCTACTCATTTCTAAAGAGTGCAGATGCTCTGCGACAACACAAATCAACCAAGACAAATCAAAAGAGCAGAAGATAACGGAAGGAGTGAGTAGATGGTGACCTCAACCTAGCAGTGACATTGACACGCAATCTGTAGACGCCCGGCGAACCAAACGTTCTTTGCAGCGATGGATTGAGGTCTCGAACACTGACTGGAACACCCCTTACCGTTCGCAGCCAAAGCTTCCTTTAGAGCATCTCCAACGGTGGAGTAATAATCTAAATTTAGATGCTAAATTGAAAAAAAAGAGCTCCAGCAGAGGAGCAATAATGGGAGCAAAACGATTGCTGATAAACAGTGATCAGTTATTTTGTACAAATTTGCATTTTATGTATTAAATCGTAAAAGTGGAAAACCTCTTCTGCCTCATACCATTGGAGAACAAAAATGATTTTCCACAACGAAGCCGTTGGAGATGGAAAATTTTTGTGTTTTGAATGTTATCGAAAACCCAAAAAAAAAATTCTATAAAAGCTTTAGGATAGATATTTTATAACATATTTTATAGTGTTTTGAGTGATATAGATGAATGAAGGATATATGATATAATTATTAAAGAAGAGAAAATGATAAAATTGAAATAGATTTATGATATATAAAACTTTAAATGTTATTCTTGGAGATGCTCCCATTAAAACTTCATTAAATGTCAAAAGTGACTTTTGGGAGGCAAAATATAGTTTTAGATGCTTCGAATTTTAGATAAGCTACTTTGGAGATGCTCTTATACCGATCCGGTGACACCATTTCGCCAGCAGGCTCAATGATGACTGCCTTCTAGAAAAGTTGCTATTATCTTTGAGGAACACACCATACCGTTCGCAGCAAAGCTTCTTCCGTACTCAGATCAAGCGGCGTCGTTTCCTTTTAAGGGTGTATATATATATATATATATATATATATATATATATACACACACACACACACACACACACATAGGAGCCGATTATGCCGAGCCATGCACCAAATCCCAAACCGTTGCAGAATGGTGTCAAGGGTATGGAAAAGTAAACAATGTTAGCAGGGATCTGCAAAAGCCCACGGCTGGGGCGTCTTAGGTCGGCCGTGAGAAACTCAGCTAGCCAAGCCCCGACGAGCCCGTTTTAAAGGGGTACAGTATGGCTTTGATTGCAGGCTCGACTGTGGCTTTAGATGGGCTCGTCAGTTCTATGGGCTTTAGGCGCGAGCCCTTGGCTTTGTCGAGAGGCCGCCTAAAAGCACGACCCCTCCCACTTAGGTAGTTAGCTTTTTATTTAAATTATATTCAAAAGTTAAATAAAAAAAATAAAAGTAAGCTTAAAAACAATTCAAAATAAAAAATACTTCATTTAAAAATTTTATTCATCGAATATAATTATATTTGGAAATGTATGAAAAGTTTACATCACTATAAAATAAGTAGGTGCCAATAAGTACATCCCAACTAGGTTGACACCTACTTATTTGTCAATCATTTGTACTTTTCAATTATAAGAGAATAAAAATACAATATACATTTAACGAAATATTTTAATCACTATTTTCTGGTGACGGTGAATTATCATGGATCCATTCATGTTTTGATAAATTTAAGTTCTGTGTCGATCACTAGTGTAGCTTCGAACATGATCGTGCAATCTCTTGTCATTAGAATTCAATTTTAAACATACTGCGATTTTGATTGCTTCGGTGACAAATTACATCGTTTTGATAACCACTCTTCCACTTGCACTAAAAGCATCTTCGATCTTATTTGTACTCTGAGCCGCAGTTAATATCACGTGCAATAATAGATAACACAGGGTATTTTATTTGTTGTTTTTTCCACCATTCTAAAATTTCAAAATCTTTATTGTTTTCAAATAGAATTGTTTCTATATTAAGATATCTATCTATATCGGTTGTATTATTTGGAGAACTAGTTGTTGCATTTTTTCTACTTTTAAACATTTCTAAAGGGCTTTAGTAAAAAGATGAGGAGCTTGTCGTTGATGATGATTTTATCAAACTAATATCATTTCCATATTTTTCTTTATAAATATTATATAAAATATATAATAGCAATTTACTTCATTTTA
The DNA here is from genome assembly GCA_016808115.1 of Tetrastigma voinierianum. NCBI lineage: Eukaryota > Viridiplantae > Streptophyta > Magnoliopsida > Vitales > Vitaceae > Tetrastigma > Tetrastigma voinierianum. The sequence continues at coordinate 2,416 of JAEQBH010000948.1, forward strand.
ATTTCTTCAATTTTTATTTGATCTTTATTGTAAATAACTTTGCAACCATTCATCTAAAGCATCAAATTTTAATCTAGGTCCACAATTAAACTATAATAAATCAAAGGTATTTATCCCCCAATATTTTTTAATCTTTTCTATCATTGCAAAAAATTGTATCATTAAAATTTCTGCTTAAATGAATTTTGTAGTATCATATAAATACAGTTGTTGCATAATGACTGATGTGAAGTTGGATAATACACAATTACAAAAAATATTTGTTGAAGCATCAAAATTTTCAAAAATATCTCATAGAGAGAATTCACCTTGATATACTTAATCATGTCATTTAATACATGTATCTACGTAGTATTATTATTAGATAGTTGCATTTCGTAGAATTGTACTACCTTTTTATATTTTGTAATATTTTGTAAAATCTTATAAGTAGAATTCCATCTAATTGGTATATCTAAACTTATATTTTTTCTTTTCATATTTGCAATTTTGTAACAATCAAAAAATAATTCATGTTTTGCTTGGGAACAATTAATATTATATGCAATGTCTCTAATTTTTCTAATGTACTATCAACTTGTTTTAATCCATCTTTTACAATTAAATTTAAAATATGTACAACAACATCGTGAAATAATTTTGCATGATCCTCTTTTATTTTAAAATCTTTTTAATCTTTGTATTCTTTGCATCATTATTAGAAGCATTATCCTAATATTGTAAATATTTTATCACGAATACTAAATCTATAATTTCATCATTTATTAAAATTGCTATATTTTACCACTATGTGGAGTATTTATTGTTTTAAATGAAAATATTCTTTTATTTAACATTAAATTTCCATATACATATAATGAGCAATTAATACATAAAAGCTACTCTATGCAAATTAAGATATTCAAATATCATATGTTAAACAATTTTTCCTTCAAAATTTGCAAAATATTTTTAAAATTTTCTCTTTTTGTTTGAAATTTTTTCATAATACCTCTTTTGATATTCGGACCAACCTTTGAATTGAGGATTAATCAATGTTTGAATTGTTTATGAATATTCATGAGTTTCCATCATATTAAAAGGTTGTTCAGCTCTTATTATTTAATCAATCATTCCTTCACGACATGAAGACTCATCATAAGAAATTTTTTTTAAATTTCCACATTCATCTTTACCTAATTGCATATAATTTCTAATATCTACATTAAGCTTAGCTTTACCTTTATTTCATTATGTCTTTTAGATGACTTGTGCGAATTTGATCTACCACTAAGTTTGCTACAAATTTTACATTTTTCTTTTATTTCTTTTTTATTATTTTCTAAAATTATTTCTATTATACCAAAAAAACTCCATATATTTGAACTAAATTTTTTACTTGATGATGCACATGGACTAGTAGAAGATGCACATGCACTATCATATTAAAATTATTAATAAAATATTATACTAAAATGAATCAAAATAAAATGTAACGAAACGAATATAAAGAAAAGAAGTAAAGGTGGAGAAATGTTACTCAATTGGAGGATCGAAGCCAAAATTCTTTAAAATCCGAATTATTGGAGTCACCAATGCTTGATTTGCAATTTTGCACCACCAATAATATCATGTTATATGTAGAAGTGAAGAACAACGGAAGAAAATGAAGTATTAAAGAATGTGAGAGAAAATTGAGTGAACTTGTGAGAGAAAATGAAATTAAAAGACTAATTTGATAAAAAATGGTAAACAAAATGTATAGTATTTATAGAGAAAAAAAAAAGAAGTGAAAAAAAATGGGAAAGGTTCAAAGTTCCAACGATCACATGATCGTTGGGAAGGGAAAATATTACCGTTGTGAGCCAATGGTCCGTTGGAATTTGGAAATGTAGGGGGCCGATTGGAGGGAAGGGGGGAGAGAAGGTTGGGAGAGGGGGGTGTTGAGCCGGAAGGGAGAAGAGAGAGGGGGGAGAGATGGAAGCAGGCTCGTGAGAATTTGGGCCGCTGGGTCTTGAATTTTCTTAAGCTTAGCCCATTGATTGGTCAACGGGCCTCAAGGCCAAGCCCGACTCGGGCCTAAGGCCTAATTTCTCCGGCGGCTCGGCCCGTTGGAGACCCTAAATGTTAGTTTGGCAAATAATTTTTGCAAAATGGGAGACACATCTATCATCTTAGCTATTTATGTGAGCTTTTTTGGGGATTTGGTGTGTCGCACATGAGCGGCGATCGTCGGCATTACCGGCTCCAATATATATATATATATATATATATATATATATATATATATATATATATATATATACATACATACATATATAGATAGATAGATAGATAGAAGATATAGCAAAGATATAGAGTTTTGTACGGAAATATTTCATTTGAAAAAAAAAATTAGTTTCGTTATCAAAATATTTTAAATTGATCCTGAAGCCGTTGTAAATTAGAGCCGGCGGCAGTGAAATTTCAAATGCCGCTATCATGGTTCTTAGACAAGTTGATTAAATGCAAAGCCATGAGACCATAACTCCGGCGATTGGAATTTTAAATGCGTACCATGGTTGTATTGATTAGTTAAAAGATTATGTATGCCTTGTCTCCGGACAGCGGCAATTGGTCTTTACTCCAATTGGAGCTTCTTCTTTCTCCTATTTTCTCTTCTTTTTCTTTTTCGTTTCTTCTTCTTTGTGTGTAGCCTTCACCCTTGTTGTTGTTTGGAATTCTCATCAACAAATTTGGTTTCTGCTATTTCAATCAGGTATACTCTGGTCGTGGTCGACTATATATTCATTTTGAAGTCGTTCTTTGATTCAATAAGGTGTATTTGGTTTCTTTTAGATGTGGTTTGTGGTCCGGTGTTTTTTGTTTTCGAATTTTGTTTATGGTGGAATTTATAGTTTCATGTTGTGATTTGTGATCTTTCATGGTGGTTGGATCTCGATTTTCTAAGGAAACAATCATATTTGGAAAAAAAGGGAATAGATGACCTAAAATCAACATGTAGAAAGGAGAAAGTCCACGACTACATTTATATCTTTTACCTTTCAGAGGCGGTCTCGAAAGAGTGTTTAAAAAGCTTCTGATGGGTTGATCCAAAAAGAGAACCAAAACCATCAACATGGTAGCAGAAGCTTAGATCGAATAGAACACAAAAATATATTAGATATGTAAATGTTACTATGGGAAACTACTAGATGGACATGGTTTTTTATATTTCCAAATATTGTGTTGCAATGACTAGATGCAGAGGTAATATAGGGTTATTAGGTTCTTGTTTTTTAAATTGTTTTCAAAAATTGTTTTGAAAATATGAACAGGAACTTTACAAAAATGTTATTTCTTTATTATTGTTCTGAGTTCGAGTGTTCTTGTATTGTTTTTCAGAAAAAAAAAAAAGAAAGAAAAAAGAACTTGAGTCGTTTTATTTGTGTTTTCTTCATTCCCGTTGTTTTTTCATAAAAAAAAAAAAAAAAAAATAGCTCTATCAACAATCTCAAACACAACTACAACATCGAACGCAGACATAAAACATCTTAAGAAAAAAAATATATGAAAGAAATTTTTTTTTGTGAAATCTGAAGCTCTATCTAACTAATTCTTGATGTTATATTTAGAAATTTGAATTGAAACAAGAGGAAAGAATATAACATGTTTGAAAACTTTACTCACGAGGGAAAGTAGGAAGGGTACAAAATGTATTTCCATTACAGTTACCACCTGATAACGCTCCTGATCTCTAATTCCATTTCAATGCTTTATCGCCATTTATCTTGCCCATTGTACTAGTATTGAATTGATTAAATGGGAGTTAAGGATGAAGTGAAAAACTAGTCCCATTGTATTGATCCACCACATGTAGAGAATGTACCCAATAATATGCGGTGTGAAGAAGATTTGAATAAACGTACCTCATGAACTCAAAGCGGATAAGGCCATATTCCTCATGTAGAGGCAGTCTTGACTTTACCCAAATAACGACCATCGGAGAGAGCGACAAAGCTATTAAGTTTGTGGCTACCGGTATTGTTTTCCTTTGAAATGATAAATTGAAAGGAAGAAGGAAAAATACTTTACTAAGAACATATACAAAAACATTCTATGAGATGCAAAATATCTTGAATTGCTTACATAGATTCCTTTCTTCATACTATTTTGTTTTTTTTAGATGAGTAAAGCAATAATATATATAAAGGAAACCTTTCCTCTTATACATTAGCACTATGAAATGGGAATTCAAGAATATTTCCTATGATTGAAATAATATTTATCTGCAAGATTTAGAAAATATGTTGAAATAATATTTCTGATTGATTGTTTCATACATACTATCAACTTTTATTTATGTGAATTGAAAGCATGAAGTACTTGGTTTTCCCATTATGCCTAGGTTTTATGCGAAAATCACCATTAGCAAATATTAATAGCTGACTAGGCTTACCTTGACCACGATGTGTGATCTCATGTGCTTACATCGAGACCAATCAATAACATTAAGAATATAGATGAATGTGTGGGGAATAAAAGGTAGGAGATAGTTGATATTGAAACCTATATTTCACAAAATTTGTGATATTATCTTCCCTGAGACTTAGACCAAACTTATAATACGGATGAATTTGTGGGGGGATATGGGCCATAATCATTTAAGCGGACCCTAAAGCCATTGTCAATCTGTCTTTGTATGACCTCTTCTTGCACATTTTAAAAATTTTCCAATGACTTTGTTGCATATCACACACATATGCACAAAGTTAAAGCAAAAAACCTTAAGAACACTAAAACCTAAAACCATACAACCCATAAAACGATGAAACTCTGAAACTACGAAACCACAGAAACCACAAGGCAGAAACTTAGAAGCAGCTAAAAACAAAACCTTAAAACCACAAAAAACCTAAAACCATAAACAGAAACCTTGAAACCTTGGCTCTTAAACGAAAGCAAAACCTAAAACCCTAAACAAAAACTTTAAAACCGTAAAAACCTAAAACGTGAAAACCTAAAACCATGAAGCATTAAATCTTTAAACCTAAAACCTTAAACAGCAGCTTATTTAAAACCTTAAAACCTAAAACCATAATAGTTTTAAAACCATAAAACCTTGAAACACTAAAACCTAAAACAACGTAAGACCCTAAAACCTAAACCTAGAGCAAGCCTTTGAAACCTTGAAACGAAAGCTAGCTAAGAGCCTAAAACAGAAACCATAAGACCTTAAAACCCCAAAACCCCAGAAAACCACAAACAACGACATTTCCACCCTAAAACCTGAAACCTAAAACCTTGAAACCACACAAACCTTAGTGCCTTTAATTATTGTGTCTGATCTCTCCAATGTGTTTTACTAATATGTATAGTGCCTTTCAAACATCCAGGTCATATATATATAGCGTTGAGGGGAACTCATGATGCTGATTCATTGGATCCATCTATCTTGTTGCAAGGCAGACCACGAGTCCAGCTTAGTTGACAACGAGCGGGTTTTTTATTTTATTATTCATGAATTAACATTCGGGTTTACTCTCTAATAATCTATATATATTCAATTATAAACATGGTTTTAGTTAATTGTAGTTCCGGGGAAGTCCTCACCGCCCTCGGCGGCGGATGAGATCTTTCCTCGATATGTGGAGGGGATGGATCCACGCATTAGATCCGCTCCGTGTCCGCGCGAGTTCTACGGTATATACCGCTTAGGCCATATCATGATAGATTGGCCGCTTATCACTTGTCTCGTCGAGAGATGGCGACCCGAGACACACACATTTCATGTCCCAGTCGAAGAGATGACGATCACGTTATAGGATGTCAGACATCCTTAGCCTTCAGATCAAGGACTCACAGTGGACATGTGTGTCAGCCGAGCGAAGCATGCACGAGCTACTCAAGTCACCCCACCCAGATGCCTCGAGGATCTACTATCTCCATCCGGTGGTTATGTCAGTAGTTATCCACCCTAGGACCTGATGCTGATAAGGTCGATTTGGAGCGGAGTGCACGTGGGTTCATCTTAGCTCTAATGGGATCCTTCTCGTTGTTGATTAATACTAAATAAGGTTATTTTGAGCCCTATTCGAGATGTGTTTTGAGTGCTTTTTGGCGCGACTAATCGTATCAATTACCAATTGAGGTGTTCAGCCCAATTAGTATCACTTTATGCCGCTTTCGAGGTTATTTTCATTTATTTTTGTGTTTTTACATACCTCGAGTTCAATATCGAGATACGTATTCAACCAAGAAGATCGAACCCATTTATCGCCCATCAAACATATCAAAATTCAATGAAGGAACGATGGCAAGGTGATGAAAATGGATGCGTGGAGGTGCAAAGTAGTGCAGCAGCCAAGAACGTGCAACCCAGAAATTACTGGACGCAAAATTTCGCAATCATAGCGAAAATTACAATCCCAATGAATCGGGAAATCTCGCTAGTTAGATGTGCCCCCGCCATGCAGCGAAAATCACTGTGCCTAGCGAAATTATACATTTTCGCTATCTCTAAAATATTTCGCTTAGCAATAAATTTCGCTAAATTTAACAACTGGATCAGGTACATTTAGTTTTGCAGGATTTTCATGTTCGTTCACTACAGTTAGCTTAAATTTTCTACCTAGCGAAATCAAGTCCCTCGTGATAGCTGGTAAATTCCCCCGCTTGTCATTTTTGTGTAATTAATGCCAACCGACTGCTGCGTATTACCTCCTCATTCCTCGCTTTAGCCAAAAACTTTAGGCTTTCGTATTTTCACATGGGTGGTCTATATAAACCCCCATGGTTTTGTAACCAAGGGCACTCAAGCAATCTCAAGCAAACTTTTCGCAACTTTCATTTATGTAAATATCTCCCGCAGTTTTCGCCTTAGTTTTGTTTTTTCTCTCTCTCTCTCTCCTTTCTTTTCATTTTCTTAAAGCCGTCAAACACCCCTCTGAGACACAACTCACAGATGCTTCGCAAGCCCCATAGCTTTGAAGAGGAAGGTGGCTAGCCTGTCAGGCGCCAAGTGTGTCGGCCTTCATGTTTTAAATGCCCATGGGTGCATCGTATTTATGGTTCTATATTTTCTAACTAGTGGTCAATATCATTTAATGTCATTACTCGCTAATACTTACTATGTTAGGTACAAAGGTATTACCACGCATGCACTGCTATTCTTAGACGGCCTTTACGAGCCACTCGAATGAGGTCAGAATAAGTTTAGGTTCAAATTGAAAGGGGTCAGAATGCATTTGCATTCGTGTCGACTCAAATAGGAGGACTTGTGGTTGTAGCTCAAGAATAACAAAGATCCTGCTATGGCTCTGACTATAGGTCATTTGTCATAATGCGAGGATAAAACCCGAGGACACTTGTTTGCCCTATGTTATCAAGTTAGTGACCTAAATCTTCAAAGTTAACTTTTCACACTCCACTTTCAGTTTTTACAGTTATTCAGTAACTAAACAACTCTCACTGTCTTGAAACAAACAAAATCCAAAAATCCAAACTAAAAGCCTCACCATTTTCAACACTGATGCAAGTCATTCATAGGATGAAAACCCATCCCCGTGGTTCGACTCCACCACTATACTCAGCTCGACTACCAGTAGGAGGAACTTAGGAATATAAATTTTGTTGATTCCGCATCACCCTACCGTGGCACGAATCATTTGCGGACAAGAAGGGGGTCCATGTTCTTCTGTGCTTTCTCCCACTACTACGAGATTTAACATGTACATGCACTTATAGTCATGGTTCAAGATTTCGCATTATATCGAGTTACGCCGAGCTACTGACCATGATGCGTATTAGTGGTTATATTACATTGATACAAAGTATGTAAATTTATTTTTTGTAATTACAATACACTTTCGCCTATGTAATTAGGTTGCTTAATTTATGTTTATTTTATATTCAGCTATGGTCTCGGGAGACTGACGCTGGCCAACCTCGATTTTAGGTTGATTAGCTAAGATATCCAGCACCACCACGCTACTAATAGCGCCTTACATGATGACGATGGCGATGGCGACATAACCGAGTGGCTCGACGATGGATTACTAATCAGCATGGCGCAATGAGCAAAGCCGAGGTAGAGCCAAGCGCTTCTTCCACTGGGGTGTAGGCGGAGAGTACCTGGCTAATTTTGTGCTTAACTCCATCCGTGTCCTCTCTATCGAGATTAGCTAGACGACAAACCGATCGTGTAATTATATGTAAAAGTATAGGGTTCTATAGTAATTTCATTCATGTTGACATAAAGTTTTTGACGTCAATGGTAAATGTAGGTCTTATAACAGCCTATACATCTAGAGAGTCGTCGACCAACTTCTCGATATTTCATGCTTAGCCGATCGTAATATCTAGCCGCATCGATGTCACCGCCATATAAGCCTCAAGACTGCTGAGTGGCACGCCCGTAGCGAGTCTTGCGCCATTGGGCCGCATCAGAGATACCACGGCTTCACGAGCAACAACTATTGCAGTGGATGCACGCATTTACACCAACGCTGACATGACGATCATGCCCGTACATAGCATTATGGGATACGCGAGCGGCTAGGATCATCACTTCACCCCCTATGGTGGGTTTGATGGACTTCCATGATCCATACATGCAATGGTATCGTCGTATTACACGACGTTTTATGACACCAACACTGCATAGGGATGCTATGAGGTTCCATGCTACGCTTGCATTACCACAGTTTTGGTAAGTTAAAGTCAAGGTGGCTAAATTTTTTTACATAATTTTAATCATTGACTATGTATTTATAATTCTTTCTTCGTTCACTTTATCGTCACCATGGCCGATAATACCGCTTCCTGCTTTGCCATCACAAATACAGGCGACATACATCATATCGCCCGATCGTTGTTACACCGCATCTAGAGAAGAGTATCGTGATCGTTTCGCCATCAGAGGCTTCCACATCACACGGGATCATCGATTAGACTCGTGTCATCCACTCCAACACCAACATGTACCCATTCAAGGTCGAGGGACAAGGACAGTGACGTGATTGTGACGTGTGGGAGTTGATCGTCGAGGTTCGCAAGGCTCACCCAGATGTGCACACTGAGCCGACTTTGCTCCCATACTTACCCCTCACCCGATATGTTTATACCCCCACACACTTACACATCACCTTCTATACCCCCACACATTGACACATCACCTTCCATACCCTCATACAGTTACACATCACCTTCCATACTCCCACACACTAACACATATGTACCTTATCCGGTGTCACCTGAGCCAGCATCCATAGTAGTAGATATCACATCATCATCACACCCTTTACCATCCCATACATTGCCTCCCATGGATGACACCATTATCCCCGACCTTTAATTCCAGCGGGGTAGACTTCCAAATAGGCTGCACCTCGTGACTCGACATGTACATCAACTACTTCATCCATAAGCTCTCGACTATCAAATTCCTTCAAATTGGTCAGCTGCATTCACAGACCCCTATTGCCCAACAGGCTATTTATTCTAGGCGTCGTCCTAAGAGAAATATAAAGCGGCCATCTTGTGGAACTCATTGATACATATTATATTTATATATGAAAATTTGTATAAAATGTTTAATATATTTAAATGTTTCGATATATGGCTGATTCGTATATACAATGTTTTTTGAAGATTATGCATGATTATGCATGAGGCGCCATCTAGGGTTTTTATTTTTATACATGTACCGCTTTTTATAAAAATAATTTTAAACTGTAAGAATTATAAAAATTCTAGATGGTATTTTACAACATGCACAAAAACAAAAATTGTATCAGCCTCCTATTTTTCAAACTATTAATAACAATTTTAAAACACACACTACAACAAAAATAGATCCAATGGCGCTTCAATCCGGCACTTTAGAAAGTGTCAAGATTCAAAAGAAAAAAGAGAATTAGCGGATTCATGGCACTTATCGGCTGCCGGGACGCGATGAAAATGTCATAGATTTAATTTATGCATTCGACCAACTTGTCATCACTTTTAAAAAATGTCATCTTTCCTTCCATAAATAAATCTACTTTTATTCTTGCACTAAAACTCTCAGAACCCGACAAAGCAATAAAGTCACAAACAACACAAAGGCTAAAATGGTAGACTACAGTGAAATCTACTATTCTTTTCTATTCTTCCGATCAATCATTTGAAATTCCTATTGAATCAACCCATCTTGGTGGTATTATTAATCTAGAGTCTTTCGGTGGCTTGTACATGACGAATCCAACTTTCAATGTTCTCACCATGAGGACCTCCGCAAAACTGTAAGAAAACGGACTATATTACAATTCAGACATTGATTTTTGGCTGGTGGAGGACCTCAGACTTCTTTTCGATGGTTTTATAAAATGAGGAGTCTAATTTTTAATGTCTCTTTTCCTTGTCTCCTTCTAATCGCAGTTTATCACGTTAGGGCTTTCTAATGGTTCCATGGTGCTTGTAGCTCTTTCCCAAAATCTCTATTACAGAAAGTTCACTTGGAAAGGTATAACCTCTTGGTTTTTTTTCCCTCCATTTTAATAATAGAAAGACGATATGTTTATTTTATTTCATTTGAAGTGTTGGATTTTGCATCTTATGACAAATCCAAACAAGATGGATACTCGCATTCTTTACTGAATGGATTCTTACTTCTTCAAAACAATAATTTTTTTCTCTGTAGAGGATGGCTCGTTTCATGGGTTATTTTCAATAATTTATACGTATCAAAAAAATGGGAAAATCTTCCTAATTTTTTTGTTGCGCTTTAAGTTGACAACATGGATGATTATAGTGTTCGGGTGGGCTCTACTTTAAAAGGTTGAAGAGTTTACTTCACCGTAAGATTACATTTTTTAGGAGTTAATGGGCCAGTTTGTGCTTGAGAGTTATGACGCTAGAGAGTGCTTTTCTAGCTCTTGTGAGCTAAGTCTGCTAGCTTGGCTCATGAGAAGGCAAAGTGGGAGCTAAGTTCTGGAACAATTCTCTACTTCCTGAATCACACTGCCATTTAGAAAAAATGGGATTCCAAATTTTCTACTTATCGAGTCATGTCAATCTTTTCACATGTCAACAAAATAAAAGAAAATAATTCTTAAGTTGGGAAAGGAGGTCAAATAAGGCAAAGTGGAGGGCCAAGATTTCTCTCCTCGCTTTTCACCGTGAATGTACGTAAAAGGAGGCTATAATTCCTAAAAATGTGTGCCTCTATAGTCATGCCATTTCAAAATCAATTAGCCTAAGGACCTAGACATGTATTGTCATATCTATAAATTTAGTCTAGCTCACTTATTTATTTATTTTATGCTTGATATTACAAAGAAAGTCGAATATTTTATAATCTTGTATAGAAGGAGATAGATAGGTACCATCACTCACCTAATTAAATACTTTTACTTTATTTTTTAAATGTTTTCTATTCTTTGAGAAGTTTGAATAGAATATTACTATCTTCCTCAAAAAAAGAAAAAAAGAGAAGAAGAATATTATTATCAAAATGAGAATATGTACCTTATATACTTGGGAATATTGATTATGGAAAATGAGAAATTAAACAAAGTATTTATAAAAATAAGCTACACAAATAAGGATATTACAATAAAAAAGAGAATATATACGTTATATACCTTATATAAATGGGAATATTGATTAGGAAAATGAGAAATTACAAAGTATTTGTTAAAATAAGCTACACAAATAAGGAAAATAAGATTTAGGGGTCCAAAGAATATTATATAAAATTTTTAAGTAGCTAGAATTAAATAAATAATATAGTTAAAAGGAAAATACATGCTAAAAGGAATATCATGGCCAATAAAATTTTTTTCTCAAAACACTTTTTGTTTTCTCTTTTTCTAGACGCTTGATAAAAAAAAAATCATCTTATTTTTTCTTTTCCCCAATGTCATGTCCTTTTTCTTATAAATTAGAGAATTAGCTTTTACCTCAAATATGATTTAAATAATTTTTCATTAAAAAAATAACAAAAAAGGAATAAAAACCTATAATGCACTAGAATGCATAATGGGAGGTTGTGTAGGATCCCATTAGGGGAGAATAAAATATTTTTTATATTAAGGAATTGAATTTTTCTCATATTTGACTTTTATATATAGAATAATTAAATGATATTTTTTGTTTAAATATTTATTTTCAAGAATCGTACTCAACTGTAGGAGAAATAATTTCTCATGTTTGATTTCCTTCAAGAAAATGTGCAATTTGAAATAAATTAACAACTGTTTATTGATTTATGGATTATTATTATTATGATTATTATTATTATTCTAATATTTGTTGTTTAAATATCAAGAGAGAGACATCAAAATTAATCACATCCTGTGATGACCACTTATTATCCTTCTCCATTTTAATCAAACACAAAGACATTTATATTTAAAGTAAAAGTTATCCTTCAGCCGGAATACATATGCGTAAAAAAAAAAAAAAAAAAAAAAAAAAAAAAGTTACTTCCTTGGTTGAATATATATATATATATATGTATATATATATATATATATATATATATATATATGATATATATATATATATATATATATATATATATAAATCATTTCTTTGTGAAGATAAAATTAAAAATGTTATAATATATCATGTAATAATCATCATCACTATTAGGGGCTTATTATGATAATGTGTTAGATAAACAATAAAATTTTGGGTTGCCTTATTATTTATTTTGTGGGACAATTACTTAAGTGTGCACTTTAAATTATCAAAATTAATTAATTTCATTCAATTTCCTTCATAGTTTTTTGACTACTTAGATGTTGTTTTAAGTTGAAAGTTGGTTCTTAGGCCTTCCTGTTAAAAGTTATACTGAAATACGCATACTAAAAGAGAATGAGTGTAAGTTAATCTTGTAAATGATTCAAAAAAGTTAATCTTTCTAAAATTAATGCTGTATATGTAATCAATTTAAAAAATGAAACTAAGTAATATTGGTGGTTGACACATAGAAATTATGTATTCCTATATATGATAGGAACCACTCCTAATTTATGATGTTAGAAATGTTAGCATAAAACAAATAAATATAATTTATTATTATATATGTTAATATTGATACTTTGCTGTAATGTGATTATACATCTTTTGAATTTACTACTCCTAGTAATAATATATATATATATATATATATATATATATATATATATATATATATATATATATATATATATATATATATATATATATATATATAGAGATGATATAATTTGATTGTTTAAATTTTATAAATATTTTATGTTATTCTATAAGGGTAGATTTATGTAAACAAAGCTAAAATGATTAGAATAGTACGCTCATCCCTTCTATCTTAAATCGACATGCTTATAAATATTTTATTAAATTGATTATTGATTATTCTTTACCGCAGAGAAAATAGAGGTTGTTAATGAATAACATTGAAAATGCTGATATGTTCTTCCATTTGAAGTTTGATCACTATTGGAAGTAATTTGTTCTTTAAAATGGATCGTTCATGGATCTCAAAGGATAAGGCCTAAGGAATATAGAAGATGGGAGAATGTTTTGTTGCATTTGCAATACAAAATTCTACAAATAAACTCCGGTTAAATGTCCATGCTTACAATGTGGTAATATGATATTCCATAATTCTCAAAAGATTCGAGACCATTTGTTTTTCATGGAATTGACTGTGTTACATGGTATCGGGCATGGAGAGGCAAATTTCCAAGTGGGCTCCACCAACCATAAGAGCACATTATGATAGACTTCAATTTGACGATCAAAATAGTACAATAGAAAAATGGTTCAAGCCGCACATGATGATCGTTAAATGATCCCCGAATTGTTTGCAAGATTACTACAAGATGCAGAAAAACCATTATATCCTGGTTGCAGAAACTTTACAAGATTGTCTGCCTTAATCAAATTGTACAACCTGAAAGCACGCTTTGGACTGTTTGATAAAAGCTTTTCAGAGCTTTTGCAAATACTTGGAGATATGTTGCCTTTAAACAATGAATTGCCTTTGTCCATGTATGAAGCAAAAAAGACATTAAATTCTTTGGAATGAACATGAGAAAATACATGCATGCCCAAATTATCAAACCATTCAAGGAGTTGAAAGATGCATCCTTATGTCCTATTCGTGGAACTCGAGGTGGAAGAGATGTGATAACACAAGAACTAAGAGGAGAAAAGAGTTCCTCGCGAAGTAATGTGGTATTTCCTCCAATTCCAAGATTTAGAAGAATGTTTCAATCATCAAAAATTGCAAAATAAATTTTTCATGGCATGGTCAGTGAAAGCAATTTGACGGGAAAATGCATCATCCATCGATTCACCATCATGGGAAGCAAGTTGATCATGTATGGCCCAGTTTCTCGTAACCTAGAAATTGAGACTTGGCTATTTCGCAGATGGTATAAATCCTCACAGCTTCATTTAATAGCAAAACATAGTTGTTGGTCCATTCTCATGATACTTATAACCTTCACCATGGTCAAGGGTACAAAGAAAATTTTATGATGTTATCTTTATTAATTTCTCGTCCACGATAACCTGCAATGACATTGATGTCTATTTAGCATCACTAATAGAAGATTCTAATAACATTGTGGGAGGCTGGAGTTCAAGTTTACGGCACATCAACAAGAATTCTTTACATTAAGAACTCCGTTTCTATTATGGATAATCAATGATTTTCCCGCATATGCAAAACTTTGTCAGTGGTGCATGCTTAAAGGATATATGTGTTGTCCAATATGTGGAGAAGAAACATATTCTTGTTTAAAGCATGGAAAAAAGAATCTCCATAATGTGACATAGACGATTCTTCAATAAACCATCCATGTAGGAAACAAAAGAAAGCATTTGATGGAAAACAAGAGTTTCGCTCACCTCCACAAATATTTACTGGTGAGGAAATATTAAAAAAAAATCAATGGAATTTGTAATTCTTAGGGGGGAAAAAAGGTTAATCGGGGTAAATCTGAGATCAACAATACAAATTGTTGGAAAAAGAAGTCCATATTCTTTGATCTTGAGTATTGGAAATATCTTCATGTTCGTCATAATTTGATGTAATGGTTAATGAGAAAAATGTTCAGGAAAGCATTATCGGGTACCTTACTCAACATTGCGTAAGACAAAGGATGGGCTTAATTTCTCGCTAGGATCTTCTAGAAAATGGGCTTTTATGAGTGAATTGGAAACCAAGGTTTGAATCAAGAGAAATATTCCTCTTGCATGTTATACACTTTCTACAATGGAAAAGAAGGTGTTTTACAAACATTTTCACAACAAGGTCCCTTATGAGTACTGTTTAACCTTCAAACCTCGTGTCAATGGAAGACTCAAACTTTATGGATTAAAATCCTATGACTATCATGCATTGGATGCAAAACAATTTTTTCTAGTTTTGTTAATGCCTATCTGCCCGGCATGTGAGGAATGCCATTCAGAGATTGAGTTTCTTTTAATGCTCTTCAGAGAAAGTCATTGATGTTCCTTCATTAGATGAGTTACAAAATGAGATAGTGGTGACATTATGCTTGTTTTGAAAGTACTTCCACCTCATTCTTCGATATCATGGTGCATCTTTACTGTGCATCTTGTAAGAGAAGTGAGACTTTGTGGACCGGTTTACTTTAGGTGGATGTACCCATTTGAAAGGTTTATGAAAGGCAAAAGGCTATGTATGAAATCGCATCGACCAAGGTCAGATTGCTGAATGCCATATCAGAAGAAGGAATCGAAGCCTTGTATAGAAAGACTTATCAAATGTGGATGCAATTGGAATTCCTAGTAGTTCAAACATCACCAAAATGCTCAGGCACCAATATTCGAGGTCATACTATGAAGGTTGATTCTAATTTATGGTTACAAGTAATATCATTACGTAGTCGAAAATAATTTCAATCAGTCTAACCTTACTGAGTAAGCACCACTAACTTTTTGTTTCTTTATTTGTTGTATATATAATAAATGACTCTAATTATTTAATTATTATACATGAATTTCATAGAGTACATGCAATGGTCGAAAGTGAAACATCCACTTCAATTAAAAAGGCAAAAGTGGTTACAAGACATGATCCTACCTTCGGGTTACTAATAAAAGGTACTACAATGGTTTCTTAAGTTTTCCATATTTTTACATTAATGCGTTACTACAAATGATAACCTGAACTTGCCTCTATAGGTCAAGTTGCAATTGGAAATAACGAACTTGTATCTGAAACCCTTAAATGGATAGCTGATGGTCCAAGCCATTATGTGATGAAGTATCATGGTTATGTCATCGATATATCTCTATATAATACCAAGGAGTGTGATGATTTACAAGCTACCCAAAATAGTGGAGTTAGTATCAGAAACGACTATGCAAATTGCTACTTCTCTAAAGATAAAAATCCTATTTTGTTTTGTTTCTAAGTGGGAGTTATTATCGTAGATTTGGGACCTTGATTATACTATGTTTAGAATTCCAAATTTCAAGTGTGATCAGTTGATACTAAGAATGGAACTGTGTTGATGATCTGGGTTTACCTTTTAGTCGACTTTAGCATGTTGGCTCATAAGCTTCGATCCATTCATATTAGCCTCTCAAGCTAAGAAAGCTCCTATGTACAAGATGATGCATCCAAGATGAACAATTGTTTTGTCAACTCCTCAACAAGACTTCACAGTAAAGAGCAAACGATGATGATCCTATGACATTTCTATCAACACAATCCAAATCATATCTTCTTTCCACAAGTCGAATTATTCGATGTCGGATGACTCTGATCAAATTTGTATTCGAGATGATTATGAGGGAATTTGGGTTGAGAACAAATCATATATGTAACCAAATTGTAGCTTTGTTATGGTATTGTGAATTGATATGCTATCATAGTTTTTTGGTAAAGGTAAATGTATGCTTACTGTAGTTAATTTTATTCGCCTTTATTGGGATGATCATATGCTTTCTTAATTTTAGTTAATGTCAGTTGACATTATTCAAAACATTGACAAAGATATGTTTTATGTGCTAAATACTATAATGCCTTAAATTAGTTAATTTTATTCTTTAAATTTTTGTTAGATATTTTAGTACTTCTATTTAAACATTATAATTATTTTTATGACAGGTATGAGTACAGAACAACAAGATAAAGCATCTACAAGAAAGAGATGTAGAGGGATAACAAGAAAGACTATGATTATCAAGAATAGGAGCAAAGGAATAAAAACTTTACAGAAAGTATAATGTTGATGGTGTTTACGTTTCAGACAAGTCGTCGTGCATCTCACAAGTTATTTCAGCATATTTGGTACATACCACGGTGCCAATTAGATATAGCACTTCGCACCATGTACCTAAGGAATTGAAGAATAAATTGTGGACTCCCATTGAGGTAAACTAGTTTTTTTCCTATCTATAACGTGGTTCTTAATTCTATTTGCAAAATTTAACAACTAATAACTATGTTCATTACTTCTGGGACAAAGATTTATTTGATTGTAAAAGTAGAAGGAATTGTATGAAATCAATAAGGTGTGCTTAGATCATTCAAAAACATGTTGGATCGCAAAGTATATCATTCCTTTCTAAAGACCAACTAGAGCTTCTTATAAAACCATAGTTGAATACATGACAAGATAAGATCGGAGCACTTTGTCAAAAAAGATTGTCTTAAAGATTTGTAAATTTCTAATTATTTTCATGTCATATACTCATATTTTCTTACCATGAAATAAAATTTGTAGGGAGTTTAGAGAAGTTCGAAAAGAAAGCATGAAAAGCATATTTATAATCATCATCTAGTAGAAGGGAAATGCCAGTCTCGAGGAAGAGATGGTAAGTTAAAGATACACTTACATTTTTTTTATGTTTAAATTGACTAGAGACTGCTGATATTGATTTTTAATATTTTAAAATGCTCAGAGCAACCCACACAAAGTCATTGATAGAAGTGTATTATGGAAGAAAGTAATGGAGAAAAAAAGATGGCACTTATGGTGAAGTGGTCATTCCATTAAAGGAGAAGATTGTAAGTATAGTTATGTAACATGTATTTTCTACTACGTTAATAACTTATTTATATTAACCAATATGATATTAAATTTTGTAACATCATTGTGTCTTAGGATAAGATGTTGCAACAAATGGCATATAGTCTCAGTTTCAATGGAAATGACATACTTTACCGGGAAGCATCAGGGAACTCCTTGAATATATATTCAGGCACGAAATAAAGGAAAGCATTATACACCACGACAATATTTTCATTCTCTATGGCAGATCGCGGCTTTGTGGGAATTTATGAAAGAATCTCAAGAGTTTAATAAATCAAAGCTTGAGGCAAAACATTTTATCTCCAACTCTCTCGCATGGTACCCAATTACACCTCAATAGCGATGTTAGTAGCCCTAACATGTTCCAAAAACATATCATAATCCCGAAATTGTCGAAAGCAACCAAAACGCCGACTAGATGACCACACTCCAACAATGCTAAAAGCAAACAAGGTATGCTGTACTAATATTCTATAATAAAAAATATTTTAACACAAACTCATAATTTTCATATCAACTTACCTAGTTGAATCATTCCTATATAGAAGTAATTTTACAATATATGTTTTTATAATAAATTATATTAATAAGCTTAATAAGTTATAATAACTCAATTTTGTCTAACAAAGTCTTTCCTACTTGGAAATTATCAACTTTAGATGGTTGCATATAACTCAAACAATATTGTTTCATTTTATAGGTTAGGAAATGTCAATCAAGATGTAATACAAGAAAATGTAGTCATACTCGAACAATAGTACTTGGAATGTGGTGTTTACTTCCTTGTTGTCAGGATGCTTCTTATGATCCAAATGCATTACTCCTCGCGGCCTATTCCAAGCCAAATTACCACTATCGAAATGCTATCATATCAAGTTTTATGGCTCCGTCTAATTAGCTGTCATTCTTACTACTCATCTCATCCAGTATGTGCTTTTTTAAGTAAATTTGTATTACTAATGTAAAAAACTATTTTATTAGACAACTTGTATATACAATGATATGTTATGTTTGGATAGATTCAAAGAAATTTAAGAAACATAGAATAAAGAGAGAACATTAAGTTTTTACATGAGAACCCCAGATATCATGAACTTTGCTACATTTGTCGGGCCTCGTTGTAAAGGATGAGAAGGCACTTGAAGTAAAATCATAGAGATGTTTTCGGGAGAGGTTTTAAGACACTCTGCGAAAGAAGATATGGATACTCATAATTTCATCAACATAGGTGTCATCTAACTGTCATGTTTTATATATGGTAAGAGAAACATTTAATATATTTTTCATATATTTTAACTATCTATTTATGGTTTAATTTTTTCATTATGAAATTGTAATTAATTTCGCCATATTTAAAATATTAGGCAATCTATCGTGTGAAATTAAATTAGGCACTTGTGCCAAAGATGGTCGATGCTAAAAGGTAGAGCTATTTATTTTGTGAATCCGACTCGTTTCCAAAGCCGGAATGGGAGAAGCAAGCAAGGAAATAGGTCAAGGGTTATAGCTAATCTATGATGAATGCAAATAATGTCGATTTTGTTTTTATTCCATATAACTCAGCAGGTTATTAAACATAAGTGTTTATAAGTATGCATATTTATCAAATAATTGTAATTGATATGTAGATACACCATGTTTTAATTTTGTAATTATCATTGGCTTTGTGGTACTTGGACAAGGATTGACGTTTACTACCTTGATTCATCAGATGATCTTAAGAGATTTAAAAAAAAAAAAATAAAGCGTGAAAATCATCACACAAACAGAACATTCATATTGAATCATCAAGAATCAAAATACAGATTTGCGTAAACGCACTGAATCCATAACAAAAATATCGAGATATCCTCAACTGAACCGAACTTTACGATCTTCCAGACCGACCGAATCGAAGCCTTACGATATTCCAGATCTAAATCAATTTCCGAGGCTCTATGATCTTCCGCATCTACACTAGTTTTGTCTAACATTTCTTCTCTCGACAATGGGAATCGAAGAAAGAAACCTATTGTGATCCGGGGACCATGACCCTATTTATAACCAATCGCTGGCTCGTTTACGAACAAATAATGATTGTCTTCGTAATTTCTATTTTAACCCATCATAAAAAATAAATTATGTTATTCTGCCACATTCATGCCCACAATTTTCTAATATATTAATTAAGGCCCCAAAACTTAAATTAATCACTTTAATTAGCCTAACTTTTATTTGATAAATTATAATTCACATTTATTTAATATATCGCCTCATATATTTTGATTTTACTCCAACAATCTCTCGCCTCGGGCTATATATGTAACTTTATAAACGTGAATTATACTTTTTATGAGCTCATGAGTTTTGGTTATCAAACTTTATATACATTAACAATCTTGTCCATTAACCACACCAATATAGAACCAAAGAGATCGCCGTTACATATTTCTCAGAATCTGCACTCCATCAATGATCACATATATCAATAACTAATGACAAAGATCAAGTATGGATGCAGTATGGAAATTTCATGCAATGTGATCTCAATTATGCCTATTTCCAACTCGTCTCCTTTAAAACCTAGTGAGATCAAAACCATACAAAATCAAAGTGGATGAAAACCTAATACTTTATCATAAAGAAATAACCTTAAAATCCATAATATATCCATAACAAAGTATTCAAAAGCGCTTAAAATACAAAACTACCAAATAAAACCACATATCTTGAAGAGAAACCACACTACAAGAGCAAAGGTGTCATGAAAGACCTCGGGTGGCAACCCCTAGTGATCTACAATCATGGAGTTTGTCCCAATGTGCTCTATAGATATAAGTCCACTATGAACCCTTTCTTTCGACAACTAGGAATTTGATGTCTATAAATTTTGACTTCGTCGAACTCCTCGCTGTTATTGGAACATAAGATTGCCGATTTATTGTCACAAATAACTTAAGTGGTCTTTCAATGCCATCCATAATACGCAGCCCAGTGACAAAATTTCGCAACCATATTCCATGATTGGATGCCTCATAACAAGCTACAAACTCAACTGCCATGGTGGAAGAAGCTACAAGAGATTGTTTAACACTCTTCTAAGATAGCACCTCCAAAGAAGTAAGTAGATATAGCTCCAAGGAGATCATGCTATCTCAAGATTTCAAGCAAAATTTGAGTCAATTATTCAATTATCTCTAGTTGATCTCGACTCTTTCGATGCGACATGTAGCTCTTTGTCTTCGGTACCTCATGACATTGGGTCGCTATCCAATATCCTTTCCAAATTACTTAAATATTCACCCAACATGCCAAAATGAAATATTCGAACGCTGTGGCATACTCTTGAGCATACATCAATTTCCTATCGCTTAACCTATAAGGAATCAAGCCAGATCTCCTAATCTCAAAATCATTCTGTATCGGGACGACTAAATTGCCTCCCCTTAGCCACGTGGGTGTCACCTGGCTTTGCAATCATGCATGCAACCCGGCATTTTTTCTCAATATAGCTCTTTGTGATAAACCAAGTATTCCCCGAGATCGATCTCCTGTATCTCGTATACCTAACACAAAAGAAGCATTTACCAAGATCTTTCATCTCAAATTTCTTTGATGAGAATTTCAGTGTCATGCAATGCCTATATCATTGGTGGCAAGCAATATGTCATCAACATATAAAACCAGTAGCATATGCTTAATTCCACGAACTTATGATATATACAATAATAACTATAGTCATCTCAAAACCATACGAAATGATAACTTGATGAAACTTGTATTACCATTGACGAGAAGCTTGCTTAAGCCCAGAGATAGATTTCTTTAACTTGCAAACCATCCTCTTTGTATCTCCTAACACAAAATTTTCTCGGGTTAAAATTTGAAGATAGATTGTTTCATCATCGCCACGACAGAAAATGGCAGCTTCAATATCCATCACCATGAAGTTTATATCAGCAAGCCACAAGTGCCATTATTGTCCTAAAAGAGTCTTTCGATGAAACCGGAGAGAAAGTCTCTTTATAATCGATGCCTTCCTTTTGTGTATAAATCCTTAGTGACAAGACGAAGCTGGTATCTCTCCACGGGCCACCTTTCAATCCTCTCGCTTTAAATATCCATTTGCAACCAATGGGCTTCACACTCTTCGTGCAATGGGACAAAGATCCCCACCGTCATTTGCCCTTCATGGATCTGATTTTCATTCATGGCATCCAAATCACTCTTGAGATTTAGAACTTTCGAGGGCATGGTGGAAGTTGATTGGATCATCTTCCCGCGCACCCGATGTCAAACTCATGTTCTTAAGAAATACAATGTAATCATTTGGCAATGCCTTCTCCTTTCTCTGATGGATCCTTAATGGCGTAGGTTGGAGGAGGTAGAGTTTGTTCTTCTAGAGCGGGGTTCTTGGATATTGTTTTGATTTGGTTGCTTCTTGAACAATGTTAGGTATAGGAGCACGATCGATATCGATATGAATTTGTAGGAATATCAACATATTCCTCTTAGCGAAAATCCTATCCTTATCTCCCCTTTATCAAACTCTCAACATCCTCAAAAGAGCCGAGCATTTCCGTCTCAAAAATTGATTTAGTAGTAGGATCATGAATTTGTAACCCCTGGATCTTTAAGAGTATCAATAAAATAGCATCTACTTGGATTCTTGAATCCAATTTCTTTTCATGCCTTTTGTAAGGCCTTACTTATTGGACATCCCCAAATGTGTAAGTGCTTTAGACTAGGCTTCTTTCCAGTCCAAAGTTCATAAGGGGTTTCACCCTAGAGTGATATTGGCAAGTTAGAATGACTAATCATACTTCTTACCATGTCTTTGAGCGTTCTGTTTCGCCTTTCAGCAACACCATTCATGCTTGGAGAACCTGGCATGGTGTACTGTGGGACGATACCGCACTCCTCTAGGTATTTAGCAAATGGTCCTGGACGTTGTTCGCCTGAACCGTCATACTTTCCATAGTATTCACCACCACGGTCAGATTTGACGTTTTTATTCCTTTTATTGAGTTGATTTTCAACTTCAACCTTGAACGATTTGAACACTTCTAGTGATTGGGACTTTTTATGAATGAGATAAAGGTAGCCATAATAGAAAATCGTCACATAGCTTATGATAAAATATTGTTGGCCATTCCATGAAACCATAGGGAAATGGCTACAAATATCTGTGTATCATTTGTAAAGACATCGCCTTTGTTGGCACCATATCTCCTTGTGTTTGCTTGTTTCCCTTTGTCACGATTTGTGCCAATTTCAAAATGCAGCCTCAAGGGAATATAGAATCCATACGACACAAGCCTTTCCAATTCTCCTTTTTGGAGATGTAACCTAATCTCTTATGCCATAATGATAGAATTCTCATCGGTTAGTACCTTTAACACCTTGAGTGCTTAATTGCAAGGTTTCATGATGAAGCAAGCATCAAGCATATAAAGGTTATCTATAGATAATGGGCAGTACCAACCAAATTTGAATTACGAAAAAGACTAAATTTATTATTTCCAAAAGAACAAGTATAAACCAGAATTTGTCGATATGGAAATAGAAACCAAATTCCGTCCGAGAAAGGGCGGTCTGACATATGTCTCATTCAAATCCATTAAGTACAATTTTAATAATAACTAAATGTCCCAATTGCCTCAACTTCGACCTTCTTGTCATCGCCTACAAAGATGTATCCTTCACCGTCATTTTGGCTTCCGGCAGCTCAAGAAACCACTGCATGGACACCTTTGATGTGAGTGGTTGCAGAAATCTATCCACGAGTGTGTTTAGATGCAGAAGTCAAGTCAACCTCAAAACAAACTAGATTAAGTGTACCTTTCTTTGCACGCCAAGCATGATAGTTGGTACATTGCTTCTTCTTATGTCCCACAGCTCCACAGAAGAAACAACCATCAACCCTTTTTTCTTTATGTTGTTTCTTTTGATATGGAACCTCTGCAGCTTCTTTATCCTTCTTTCTTTTCTTCCCTTTATCCTTGGAAGTACCAGTCAAATGAGCACTTTCTATCTTTTCTTGCTTCAACCTTTCCTCTTCTTGCACACAATGTGAGATGAGCTCATTAAAGCCAGTCTCTTTTGTGATTGTAGCTCACCTTAAATTGGCCCGGTGTGTGAAGAGATATCAAACAAATGCCTGAAGCAAATCCTCGGAGAGATCAAGTTTATGTGCTCTTAACTTTGGAAGCAAGATGAGACATTTCCATAATGCCCTCTAATGTTCCCATTACCTTTATATCTCATTGATGAGATTTTCCAAAAGTGTACTTGTTTTAGGACTTTTCATTCTTAGCGAATCTATTCTTAATTTCTTCCTAGAAGCTCTCTTTGGGTTTGTCTTTATCGTTTTAGATATTGTGCCTGAATGTGGAAAGGCCGCTGGTCATCAAACACATGCGATTTGACTTCTCCCACCTTTCAATATGCCTTTTTTCATCAGAGGAACTTTCAACAGTAAGAGGTGTAGGAGAAGAAACCCTTAACGCAAGGTCCAGATCCATGACACCGAGAACTATTTGGAGGTTCTCATGCCATGTCTTAAAGTTTGTGCCATTTAAAATTGGAATAGAATGAATGCTAGCATTAATGTTAGAAGCAGAACTAGTAACTAAATCAGAGAACAATAAACAAGCAAAACAAACTCACATAAGATGCAAAACCAAAAAATAAATTCAAATAAAGGCAAACCCCGTCTCAAGATATGGATTACTCTATTATCTTTATCTTTGGATGAAATATTAACTTGTAAGTGATATCTTGGTGTAGTAATCAAATGATAATAGAACATATCGAATGATAAATCTTCCTTTGGGCCAATTTATTATTCATATGTAAAACCAAATAATTATCACGCTTTTATTACCACAAGTGTACATGCAATTATGTTAAATATTAATTTTTTCTTCAGGCGAATTAATATTTACACATAAATTCTGAACACAAATCTTGAATATTTGAAATAAAATTAATTTGCACAAAAGTGGTCACTTTGGTGACATATTGTGTAAATTAACTTATCTCAAAATATATATATATATATATATATAAACACATATATTTGAATGTAAATTTTTCGTAAAATACCTTAACATGCTTGATAACATATTTACTATTTAAATCGACAACTAAAACATTCAGTTGGCCTTTACTATTATTATTATTTTTTATTATTATTTTTTTTATCATGTACCTCTTCAGGGGTACCAATACTCATTTGTGTTCTCCTCTTCCGGGGAGGAATATCCTTTGAACCAATAGGTCTCTCATGCTTCAGGCGTAGTTCATGTACCAGCAGGTACGATGCTCATTGTGTTCTCTCTTACGGGAGGAACATCCTTTGAGCAATAGGTTTCCCACGCCGGGCATAGTTCATGTACCACTTCGGGGTACCAATGCTCGTGTCCTTGGTGCAGTAAATGCGTACCTTTCTAATTGTCCTTTAGAGACAAATTCGGGTTGGAACATTCAGTAGGGATCGAGGGGAAAAAATAATAATAATAAAAATCCTTTTCTAACATATTCTCAACAATTTAACATGGCAGCTACGATACCAAATGAGAGATTTAAAAAAAAAATTATGTGAAAATCATCACACAAACAGGAACATTCATATTGGATATCGAGAATCAAAATACGGGATTTGCGAGCTTGATACTGAATCCATAACAAAATGAGATATACGAATCGAGTCACGAACTTTATGATCTTCGGATCGAATGCAGGTTGAGGCCTTATGATCTTCGGATCTGTCTGAGATACGAGGCGCATGATGCTTGGGATCTACCCATTTCTTTCTATAATATTTCTCTGGCTGTGGGAATCAGAAGAGAAAAACCTATTGTGATCTGGGGACCATGACCCCTATTTATAACCAATTGTGTCTGTATATGAACAGTCACGATTGTTCGTAATTTCTATTTTAACCCATCATAAAAATAGAAATTACGCTTGTCTCTACACATTCATGCCCACACTTTATAATATATTAATTAAATTCAAAACTTAAATTAATCACTTTAATTAGCCTATTTATTTGATAGCCTATAATTCACATTTATTTAATATATCATTATATATTCGATTTTACTCAACATGATCAACCTTCAAATGATCTTAAAGACATTATTAATATGTAAGTTTTCCCTCGATATTATGGGTGAAGCATAGTTGGTAACAAAAATTATTTTCTTCATGCAGGGCTCTAAGAATTCATCCACTTCAAAAACATAAATCATCAAAAAGAGAGCCTAATTGGGTTGTATTAAGGGTAAATAACTCATATAAACTGAGTAATAAAATATTTAGTGTCTTGTTCTTAATTTTAAACTTAGTACAATATGACTTGCAAGTAACTCCATATATATATAATGATTTTTTTTTATCCATTTAGTGCCCGATACAACCAGGTAGTGTTGAATGTAGATGCTATGTGATGACACATATATGAGAAGTATAGGTACCGATCAAGGATGTCTTACAACAAGGTATGTGTTGATTTATTTGGTTCTCAATATATCAATGTTTATTTATTTTCCAATGTAATTGATGAAATGTTACTTTACACTATAATACTTTCAAGGGAAAAAGTCATACAACACATATGAGTTGAATGAAGTACGATCTAAATGGGTGATGTTGGTCACTCAACTAATACTTTCTTCTGTTTGAAGAACTTTGAGGGACACATTTTTGTATGGAAGCATAAACAAATTTTGACATATCCAACTATCACTTTTGGTGAGGTTCATACTTTTTATCTCTCTTTTGAACCAAACTATGACCAAGGTAGGGTGTTTGACATAATCATAGAAGACTTTATAGTATTTTCCTTCC
Organism: Tetrastigma voinierianum; assembly: GCA_016808115.1. Taxonomy (NCBI): domain Eukaryota; kingdom Viridiplantae; phylum Streptophyta; class Magnoliopsida; order Vitales; family Vitaceae; genus Tetrastigma; species Tetrastigma voinierianum. Next base: position 29,256 of record JAEQBH010000948.1, read on the forward strand.
ACAGTCATTATATTTCTCTAATTTTCAATAGTTGAATTAAGTTAGTATATTTGTATGCATGATTCATAGGTGTCTAAGGAAACTTTTGGTGAGTTAGAAGATCTTCCAACTTTGGAATGGTCCATGAACTGTGTGTGATAATAAAAAGGTATTTTCATAATGATATCAAGTTTATTACTTTTTCTTTTCTATTAAAGTATTTTAAAATGGAATATGCAATTTAGACTTTATTGTTCTCATATGATCTTTTGTTTTCGTTGTCAACTATAGATTTTTTTTGTTGATTGGCTATGGAAAACATGGAGATTTCAACTTTTGACTTCAATACTTTACCACAACATTGTAAGTTACATTGTCACCCTTATAAAACACAATGATTTTTTCAAGGCACAATTTTTTTTTATTACATAGCCTTTTATTTTATTAATGAATCTAAAAAGTACAAGTTGATGGATTACTATATATGTGTAATTAGTAGAACTTGAAATTATATTACATAGCATCTAATCGAGTTTTTTTTTAAAGTATTGGAAAGATGGCTTGTAATTTAACTTTTCATTTTATTAAATTTAATTGGTTTTTGTATTGTTTCTTCTAGTAGTTTGTGACTATTGATCTTTCAACTCACTACACACATATGTGTTTTTAATGGATTATTATTGTTTTGTATTTTACCATAATTGATCAACTTTTTATGCACCATGATGATAAATCTCTTGCTTTCTATTTTACCCATTACTACTAACTTTGTTTTGTTGTTAATTTTTTTTTATCAAATATATCAATTGTTATATACGTATTTTCATGATATGTTGTTATCATTCCTTCATTTTATTTTTCCAAAGTGCTCTATAATATTATTTTTTTACGCAAGTGTAATTGATTATAATTCATCTTTTTGCATGTAGGTTGCCTTTTAGAAGTATCTTTCAGCTTATGGCTAACATGAAGCAATTTCTTGGAGATAGACACGATTAGGTTGCATATATAGAAATTTTGAATTGAATTAAAGAAAGAATGAATGTTGAAATTGTGATTTTTTTTTTTGTTTTTGTTTATGAAATGTATTTAAAGTCTGAGTTCCCCATTGTGATTAAAAACTAAAATCTTGGTATGGATTGGAACATAATTTTTTCTTATGTGCATGCATTATTACAATAACGGTGAAAATTTTATTTACAACAATTATTAAATTGATATTTAATTAAATCATTATCTTCCTTGACACTTTTGCTGATGTCATTGTATTCAAATAATTTAAGATTCATCTGACAAATAATGACATTTCTCACAGTGTCAAGGCTTCATGATGTCGCTTTTATAAAGTGCCATTATATAAAATTTCAAAACTTGGCACTTATTGAAAGCGTTAAGGTCTACTTTACTTAACAATGACGTTTATTAAGGTGTCAACATAGATTGGTACAATAAACAATGACATTTTTTTCAACGTCAAGGTTTTATTCAACGACACTTCTAAAAAATGACATTATAGGCAACTACTTGTTATGACAGGCTAGCGGATGACACTTTCGATAAGCGACATGGAATGTCATTCTTGACGCTTTTTAAGCGTCATTGAATATGTTTTTTGTTGTAGTGACAAAAAACACAATTTTATCGCTCTCTAAATTTACCCTTTGACAACGGTTTTTTAATACATAACAAAAGCAATTTTAGCATTCTTTAAATTTAATATTTTTTATATTCTCCAGGTTTTTCAAAACAAAAACATGTTCCTCTTGTTTTTATAACCAAAAACTCTTACTTTCATCTAACATTTATTTTTTAAGTTACATGTCAGGCACACAACAATTACATCAAAATAAAGTATCATAATTCTTGTGGGAACAATGACAAATCCTTGTCTAATGGTTGAAATTATTTCACTTTATTAGAGGGTTCTAGGTAACTTGATATTCAGGTTTGCCCGAACACAATGCTTTGATATATGCTTTAGAATGTGGATGTGAAAAATGAAATCATTTCTGTGTAATCGATTTATTCTAATGCTGGTTTCTCCTCAAGTCCCTGGCACTCCATATGGAGAGAGGCTAATGGAAAATATTGAATCAGCCTCCAAAAGCACACTGATAAGATCATACGGTTACTTCTCATGAGAAAAAAAAACGCCATTAGGTTGAATGGAGTGGAAACACTTTTTGTGAGAAGAGAAATTTATTGATTTAGGTTAGCAATACAATTGATAGATACACATAATTAAAAATGCTAGAAAAACTTTAAATGATGATCTGACATCAAGTTAATAAAAGTATACTCAAGGCCTACAAATTGATAATCTAAAAAATGCATAAAATACTTAAGATTCCAAATATGTAACATACTGATGAACATGATTTGATATGACTACTCTGTCGGGCAAGAACCCAAGAAGAAGGAAACCATCGATGACACAATTACCCGCCAACTTGTTGCGACGAACCGTAACAGGTCGACGACAAAAATAAGAAAAAACAAAGAAAAACTCATATCGGTGTAAAAGAAACCACTTTATTGGAAAAGAAAACCCATATCTAGGAAGAACAATGAAAGGATGATTCGAGCCAAAGAAAAAGAGCGATGGATTTAATGATTTCCAGACCCGAAAATGGCAAAAAACACCTCTTATGTCTAACAAATAAAAGTGTGAAGAGAAAACATTGATTGGGAAATGGTCAAACTCAAACAGAGCATCCTTCTCTATTGCTCACGCCACTCTCTTTCATCTATCAATAAGCCCATTTCTTTAGAAGAGATACCAATTATGTTCTTTTTTTTCCTCTCGACCCCAGTCAAATGGCTGCTTAATATTCAACATCAATACACTTAGGAGGGGCAACAAGCTGAATGCAGTTTTGCTTTATCACATTCATTCACTAGCTACCACTCAATATATATATATATATATATATATATATATATATATATATATATATATATATATATATATATATATATATATAACTCTATATAAACAACAGATGCCATGATAGATTCAAAACATTCACTACCCTGATGGCAATTTTGGTTTTTTGATTCGAACCCGAAGAAGTGAAAATACTCGGATCAGATGATCACTTCCATCTAATATGTATTTACATCAGGAATTAGAGAGAGAATTGTAACTATAATCCAATTTCGACCAAGTGATAAACGAGGAAACTCTAAGCGCGGTTCTAGTCTTGGCGTCCATTCACCATGTCTGAGGTACAAGCGAGGCGAACCGCCGTTCCTCCAACGGGAAAGCTATCTCCTCTACTTGGTAGCCACTGGATCTACATGTCCATCGGTTAGTGCACTATTCTAGTTGATTCATATTGATGTGCCTGTAGTTGGAACAATATTAACAAATTAGAACTTTTAGACAATAATAGCTTTATACCCCATCCATACGAAGCGATTTGGAAATACGCAGGCTATCTTTAGTTTCCCAGAAAATTGAGGGAAAAATGTAGAAAGTAAGAAAAGTTAATTAATTATTTTTATATGTTTCTTGGTAATTCCAAAATTTATTTTCTTCTATTACATAAAAGATTAACTAATTTTAAGTTGTCTTCGCTATGAATTCTGAACCATCCGGTAACTTTAAGCTCTTCCCTTTTCGAGCAGTCATAAAATTTAGGACTTGTTTAGTTCCTGTTTTTGAAAAATTGTTTTACGTTCTATAAAACAAGAAGAATGAAAAATTGGGAGAACATGCGGTTCCCAATTTTTTTATTAACACAAAAAACACTGATTCTCTTTTTGTGCATCATCAAATACAACCACTTGCTTTGATTTGTGAAGTTGTTTGAAAACACCACACAGTAACTCACGCTATCCAATCATTTACTTGATTCCGCCTACTTATCTTATCAATATTAAATTTGAGGCATTATGTACTTAACATGACTCATCCAATTAAGTTCTTAGTCTCCTAAGGATTTGCATAAGTGTGAAAGACAAAAGATTAAGTTATCGGCATCGTAAACATGATTGAGAAATCCCCAACTAAAATGATGAGAGATCATTGTATGAAGAATCACATTGTTGGCGACTAACATAGAAGGAAGGAAGAGTTATAATCCATGTCTTTTTACCCAGAAGTGGTGCGATTTAAGCGCCTGCATTCTGAGAAGAAGCGAATATTGATTATGAAGAAAAATTTCCAGGACTCTGCCTTTGGGTTGCTACTTGGCGGAGGTCAAATAAGTTTCCGCTCCTGGTAAACCAACATAGAAACACAAACTTCAATCAAGGCATATTTTCGCTTTCATTTCTACGGTTTTTCTTATCATGCAAATAGGTTGCAGTGGTCGGTCGAAAAGAAGAACTGAGGTCTTGTGGAATCCATACATGGAAAAGAAACACAAAAAAAAAAAAAAAAGTAATATGTTGAAGCCATTTAAACCCACATATTCTCATATATCACAAAATCACCATATGCAACTCTAATAACCAGACCATTTAAACCAAAGAATTATATTATGGCAGGTTTTTATCTTACTTGGAAGGAGTGATCTTTTAGTATCCTATAATGTTGGATTTTGCTATACAAGCAAGTCCAAGTTGTTTAAAACACTAAATGGGTTCACACATGGACTTGGGTCCTAAGGTGTGGAGGCCCTGTGAAACCCTAGAAAATCCAAGATTTTGGATAAAGGGTAAAATAGTCATTTCAGCTGAAAATCCGGAATTTTTCTAGATCTCGGATGACAAAACGGACATCTCCGTTGAACTCGTCTCGCGAAATTTAGCTACCAAGTCGAATTTCGTTGGATTCGAGTGGTGGGATTTCCGTTTTTCGGCGTGGGGTGTCGAATGACACATGGCAAGGTGGGGATGCCACATGGCATCTAAGAAGTGACACTTAGCAAAGGCCATGTGGTCCGCAAGCTTATGGCTCTGATTAGCCGTGTGTGGAAAGGAATCCCCATGGCTCTGTGAGGCCACTTGGAGTGCATGATGTCATAATAAGGGGTAAATAAGAAAGAAACATGGAAAAAGAGATAGCCACACTAATGGGTAGGAAATGGAGAAATTGCCTCCTTTGACTCATACGTTTAGTAATGATTGAGGGAAAATGGCAAGGGAGAAGAGAAGAGAAGTGAAAATGAAAAGGGTGAGATGAGAAACTTGAAAAGAATAGAAAGGCAAAAGGAAGGAAAAAAGAGGAAAGAGGGAAAGAAGGAAATGGTTCTTAGAGAGAAAAGGAAAAGAAAGAAAGGAGAAGAGGGAAAGGAAGATTTTCACGGGTTTCGAGGCGGTCGGTTGGCAGGTTTAGTACTAAAGTTGAGATTTGCCTTGATGAGATCGATGTGGACACAAGTTGGAGTTCGACAAGCATGAAGGTAGGATATTTTCCTACTTGGTTTACTTTAGCCTAAAGGCTTTGTATTAGTAAGGGGGTTGCTTGTGGGAGGCCATGAGGCCATGTAAATTAGTTCAGTCTTGGGACTAAGGGTATGAATTCTGACGGTTTCACGGATTGTGGAAGTTAGGGTTTAATTAGAAACTGAAAGTTTCTAGGTATCATATTGTTTGATGTGATGAGGATCAGAACCAAAATGGTTCATGGTTGCGAAGGGGCGTGAGGTACCCTATTGACTGGTCCCAAGTTGGCGACCTAATTGTGTGTTATTGCTTGCTTGAATAACATGCAGTGTGTGGAAATGTGATATGGTTTGCATGGAGGTAGATTATATGTATAAATTATAATGTTCCATGGTTTGCAAATGTTTCATGTAGTGCTCATTCATGCATGTAACATGAGGAAAATGCATTGGCATCATGCATTTCATATGCCACACACGGTCACATCAGCGTCCAGTTGAGGTGTGGGTGCGGGGAAACGGTTTATTCAGGTGTTGGTGAATGGGTAATGAACTGGGAAAAAAAATGGGACAAAGTCAGTAGGGTCACGAGTTTGTAAAATGATAAATTACATGTTTGGGGCGGAGCAAGTTAGGGTAGATCCCCCAGGGGTGTCCCGAAATGTTATTCTGGTTAAGACATGGATCAGGCGAGTGCAAAGTTCGTGAAAATGTTGAGCAGGCGTGCGGCGTCTGCGGTGTAAACCAGGAAATCCCAGTGGCCTGAAAATAAAGAGGAAAGAAAGCAATCAGGTTTTGATAATTAAAATTGGAGGGTCTCAATGGTTTAGTCATGGTGTGTGGCCCGGTTTTATTTCACGTTTGGCGTTCAGGGTGTGAGGAGTCGGGGTTGGGACTTCAGTGAGTGAGCGTGAGAATTAGTATCTCATGCATGATATAGACATTCATATAATAGTAAACAATTGCATGGAATGCGATTGATTGGTATTTTATATATGTCATTGCATATACATTTGAATTGGGAAATTAACCATGCCATTGGGCTTTTCTCATGAGCTTTGCTCACCGTCAATGGATACATTTCAGTCATAGGACAAAAATCCTGGGATGGATGGATTGGTTGGGAGGGCAAATCGTGCAGTGATGTTTTGTAATCATGTCTTTGCCAGACATTGAACTATCAGTATAGTTGAGTGTTTTGCGGTCTTATGAGTATGGATGTTATGGAATTTTTGTGTTGGCTGTTTCCTCAGGTATGCGTCTCGTGATACGAGATGTATAGAATTTCCGCGAGGTTGTGAATTAGTCAACGGACACCAGGGGTTGGGGCGTCAATTTGAATGGCTATTAAGTATTCTAGGGTTTGTGCTACATAAATGAAGATAATCTGACAGAGATCAAAATTGAATGGAGTTTGAGGGAATGACCGGAGAAAGAATCTTTTCTTAGTGATTCAAGCGCCCACACGCTGTTCCATCACCTCAAGGATAGTTTGGAAGATTTGCGGTTCTTGTGTGCATACTTCTTTGCAAAACCACAAGATACGATCTTACTGGTTATATTAGTTTAGTAATTAAATTGAATATTCTAAATCATGATGATTCTTGCTTCCCGCGATTATTCCTACAGGTGATATCGAAGCCTTCGTGTGATTAAATTTTCAGTGATCTAAACATAATTTTATGCTGTTTGGTGATTGATTAGCAATATGTCACTTAGGTTTTCTATATTTGTTGATTTGCATGTTTGCATGTTTTAATATGATTTTGTTTGTGGATAGTTCTTGAATAATTGTGGTTTGCCCTTGATCCATGGTAGAGTTTTACGTGTATTTCATCAGTTTGTAACAAAGGGGCTAATCGCATAAGATTAGGTTTCCATCTTGATTTATTTTGTAATCATCTAGAATTCTTGTACACCATTTTATTAGGGTATGGGATTATTTTGTAAAATTTTGAAGATAATGAAGAACATAGCGAAGAAGAAGAAGAACGGGGAGGAAACGCATGCACGCTAGGCTGTTTGTGCTGCGGGCTACAAACATCTAGTGACAGCGGCCAGGGGTTAGAAGTGCATGGAAAGGCGACCCAGTAGCAGGATAATTTGAGCCGAACCGCCATCGGACACGCCCCCAGCGTGCCCCACAATTGCGCGTGGGCTTCACTTTGTGGACTACTGCAGATCCCACCGGACCGGCGCGACTCGCTTTAAATGGAAGAAAAATATGAAAAGAAAATGTGGGTTGATTTTTCGAGTTATGGAGGCATCCTAGTCGAAGGAGAACGGTTTTACTTTGGAATTAAGCCACTTTTATTTTATTTTTAAATGGGGAAAACAGTAAAACAAAACCCGATGACTCGAGTATGGAAAAAAGCGGTGCGAAACTAGATTTCTAGGTCCAGGGATCAGATTACCTATCGGGAAGGTACCTCATATGAGTGGCGCCCCCTCTAAGCCGAACTCGGTCTCTAATAGTGAAGATTGGTATGTAGGAGCATATGGGTCACAAATCATACGATCTCTTGGTGGCCATAACTTAGATCGGAACTTGACCTAATAGTGGTATCTAGCATGCTTAAAAAACTCAACAAAATGGCAAATGGCGTACACGGTCCCTGGCCGCGCTGCACATCAAAGGTTAGCCAACAAACACCAGCAAGCATGCATGACACTTGAAGCTTCGAAAACATCCATGTAAAATTCATTACCCGACATTAAAGCACATACTGTGGTCCTGGCATTTGCGTGGGGTCGATCAAAAGCTCAATGCATCACAAATGTTAAAAATCAAACACCATGCATATGAATACAATAATGCCTAAGCATGTACTGAGATCCTAGCCATGCATAGCGGGAATAGATGGGAGCAAATAATACATCACATCATGCATTTAAAACGAGTATTGGATCCCGGCACGAAAGAAGGAAGCGGTGAAAGGTAAGTGGTTGCTTGCTGTACACATTCCCTTTAAAATCCACAAATCAAACCACACTTACAAATCCCACATTTTTACCCTTTGTTCAACCATGAGCTAAGACTCAGACCTAAAGTCTGCCTCTGAGGTTCTTAAGGCAATAAACACACATGTATATTAAAGTACAAACAATACTTAAATAGGGGCTGCCATGAGCTGTCTTGCACATTGTGGTTGAATCGGTTTTCAACAAGTCAAAATGATTGAGAAAAATTCTGAAACTTTTTCAAAAGAATCCCTCACAGCTCAGGAATCTAATAAAATGGCAGGGTGCAATTAGACTCGAATGACCAAGAACCAATACAAACAAAGCAAGTACCTAAAAGCCTTGTTCCAGAGAAACTAACTTAATGACCAGCTGGTTTTGGATTTACCAATCAGTCCAGATAATTGAAGAAAAGATTTCAAAAATTCAGAACCTTCCTTAGAAATTGGAGTCAAAAGATAAACGGGTACAATTCCGACTCGGTGACCAGAACCCGACACAAGCGAACAAACTAGGAACTACCATTACAGCTGAATTCAATGAATCGTATGTCTGGTTTCTCCTTAGTTAAGACGATTGAGAGAACTCTAAGATTTTCAGACCATTCCTCAAAATTCTTAAATCAAAAAAGCAAACCAAGTAAGCCAACTCCAGTGTGGTAGGGAGGCGTCTGGCTTGGCGCGAGGCCAGACTGCTGTTTCAGCAAACTGAATTCAGTGAACCGGCTAATCTGGTTTCCCAACCAGTTCATTCGGTTGAGATGAGCTCTCAAATTTGTTAAGAACCTTCTAAAGGAGTTAGGAATCTAAAAAAAAAACAAACGGTGATTGATTCTCAGCTCAGTTGGGTGAGACAATAAAGTACTGTAAAAACACACAGCACTTACCAAACATAATCCAGATGAAGCGGAATAGATCTTGGTTTAGATAAATTAAAATCGTTGAGGAAGCTCTAAAGAACAGAACTTTTATAAGAGTGGAAATCTAACAAACAAGGTGATTGATTCTAATGGATGGGTGAGACCAGCCAAAACAACAAAAACACAAACCATATGACTGTCACAGATAATGAATGATCTGGTTTCGAACCAGTTAAATCGTTGAGAGGGTTCTCAAGAATTTGACCTTCTAAAGACTCAGGAATCTAACAAAACAAAGCGGTGATTGATTCTCAGCTCGGATGAGTGAGAACCAACCAAAACAACAAAAAGCTTCCACACAAAAAACTGCCCTTCTGAAAGCTAAATGGATGAACCGAATGATCTGGTTTCGAACCAGTCCAAATCGTTGAGAGAGATTCTCAAAAATTTCCAGAACCTTCTAAGACTAGGAATCTAACAAAACAAGCGGTGATTGATTCTCAGCTCGGATGAGTGAGAACCAACCAAAACAACAAAACTACCTGGCGCCTTTCATAGAAACCTAATCTGAGATGAACCGGAAGAATGATCTGGTTTTGAACCAGTCCCAAATCGTTGAGAGAGATTCTCAAAAATTTCCAACCTTCCTAAAGATAGAATAAAAAACAAACGGTGATTGAATTCTCAGCTCGGATAGTGAGGCCAATAAAACAACAAAAACTACACAAACTGCCTTTCCTGAAAACCCTAATCTGAATGAACCCGAATGATCTGGTTTCGAACCCAGTCCCTAAATCGTTGAGAGAGATTCTCAAAATTTGAGAACAGCTTCCTAAAAGACTCAGGAATCTAACAAAACAAGCGGTGATTGATTCTCAGCTCGGATGGTGAGAACCAGCAAAACAACAAAAACTATACAAAACACTAGCAGAAACTGTTGAAGCCGGCTCACGTATGAGCGTGAAAACCGGCTCAAATAGTTGAGAAAACTTCAAATTTGATCAGAACGTATCTTAAAAAGTGAAATTGGAGAAAGATTATTTCTTACCTCCTCACATAAGACGCTGAACAGAAACCAGCTATACATCGGAAAAAAATCCAGCAAACGTGTGTATACGAGGCAGGAGAGGTGTGCCCCTCCGGGTTTTATCAATCTGATCTCTATGTCTTTTTATGCTAATTCCCACCTCCAGCAATCAAAACCTCTTCTTTTTTCTCTCCTTCAAGCTCTGGAAAGAGCCCCAATCAGTCTGCGATAAACTCCCCATTCCTCCCCTCCTCATTTCCCATGCAAGCTGAATCTTTTAAGATTTCAGCTTGCTTCCTATATAAGTATCCACATGGATTCATGGTGGGCTGCATGTAACAATCATGGCCCAAAATGGACCACAATGCTACCTTGCATGGTCGAGCTTGAGCTTATGGGCCCGACCATGCTGCGATTTGGGCTCAAAAACCTGTGAAAAACAGCTCACACAAGCTAGTCCGACTAACCAGTTGAACCAGCTGCCAACCAGTCCATCCGGTTGAGGAAAATTATGAAACTTTGATAGAATGTTCCCTGAAGAATAAGAAGATCAACAAAAAAAATGGCGCACCATTCCAAGTCCGGATGAGGGAGATATGATCGAAACAAGGAGGAGTACTCACCAAAATCACCCAAAAAACGGTGTTGTATCGTGTTGCCACGATGAACCAGTCAAACCGATTAGTGAAGCGGTTGACAAAAATTATGAAATTTTATCAAATACCTCCTTGGCAAATAAGGAATCAACAAAACAAGCAGTGAACAATTACGAGTTGGACAAGGGAGATATGATCGAAAGCGGCTCAGTGCTCTGGGTGACACTACTCCATAAACTCAGATTGAAATTTGAACCCTTGGGGGCGCCACTTCCTATGGTGCGATGCCAATAGCGGCCGCTCGATGACACTCGAAGTGAAATACATACACACTCGATGGACCATATACGAGCCACCCGAGGCTCGGAGAAAGAATCCCAGAGCCTAAAGGGCTTTAAATGGTGCTATATGAAACAATGGTGAGTATGACACCCATGAGATAAATGCAAGTGCTTAGGGACAAAATTGAGGGTCTACAAATATGCCCTCTTGATAGAGTGAATGAGCAGAGTGAATCGTGGGAGCGAGAAGTGCAAAGCGATGCAAAAGTGAAATGAACTCTAGTGAAAGGGCTTCAGATGACCAACAATTTGTCCCCTTGCCTAGCTGATGAAGGATAACGGACAGTCGCTCATAGATTGAAGGACTTAAAGAAAACAAGTCACGATGCCTGGGAAGATGAGTGATCCGGGCATAATGTCGGAAAAGATAATGACATCTGGAGGCTATCTTTGGAGAAGATGAGGATGTCAGGGCAAACTCTGAAAGGTCAGGCAAACCTTAGAAAATGTTTGGATCCAGGGTGAGTGGGAAAGGTAGGATCAGGAGAGTCTGGGAAATGTGGAATGCGGTGATGAAATGTGGGATCAGAATGATGCAGGAAGGTAACATCAGGGTGAATCTGGGAGAAAAGGTAGGATCGATCTGGAAGTATGGGATCTGGCGAGTACCAGGAAGTGTGGGATCAGGTGTCTGGAAGGTAACTATCCCGGGTGTTACCCGGAAATGTGGGATGCGAGGCAAGTGCCGAAGGTGGGATCCGGGGCAAGTGCGGAGATGTGGGATGCGGGCGAGTACCCGGAAATGTGGGATCTGGGCGAGTACCCGAAATGTGGGATCTGGGCGAGTTCTGAAAGGTAGGATCTGAGGCGAGTGCAGAAGATGAGATCTGGGAGTACTGGAAAGGTGGGATCCGGGCGAGTACCGGAAAGGTGGGATCTGGGCGAGTACCGAGAAGGTGGGATCCAGGCGAGTACCGGAAGGTGGGATCCGGGCGAGTACCGGAAGGTGGGATCCGGGCGGTGCAGGCGTGGGATGCGGGCGGGTACCGGAAAGGTGGGATGCGGCGGGGCGTGCCGGAGCGTGGGATGCGGGGCGGTACGGAGAAGGTGGGATCCCGGGCCGATCACGGAAATGTGGGATGCGGGGCGGAGTGAGTGTGGGATGCGGGCAAGTACCCGGAAAGGTGGGATGATGCAGAAAGGGTGGGATGCGGGCGGTACCAGAGAAATGTGGGATCTGGCGAGTGCCCGGAAGGTGGGATCTGGGCGGTACGGGCTGTGGGATCTGGGCGAGTACCAGAAAGGTAGGATCTGGGCGAGTACCGGAAAAGTGGGATGCAGGCGAGTGCAGTGTGGGATCTAGGTGAGATGCTAGAGAACCGTAACAAGCTAAGCGAGTAAACAAACTCGGGGGGAAAGTGGTAGGCCCTAGCATGACATCAGATTACATCAATGAAATGACTTCGAATAAGCTAGGAAATCAAACACAAATCATGAAAATGAAAGAAGGATGCCCGTGCAATGAAAATACCACAAATGATAGCGAAGCAAGAACTTCATAACAGATGGAAATAAAAGAGGTATGCCCTGTGGACAATCGCACAAATGTGACCAGGGGTGAAAGAAAAGGGTTATACACCAGACTAGAATTATCGATACCATGTCGAAAATCCAATAACTACACATGGTCAAAGCGAGCTGAATGTCACAATCATTCATTCATGAAAAATCGTCCATTTCACTCCATAAAGCGTATAGAGGTATTAGCAGTGTGCACATCGATACAAGTGCTTCAATAAAAAAAAAAAAAAAAAAAAAAAAAAAAAAACTCTAAAATAAATTTCTAAAGACCCGATCATGTACGAGCAGAGAAGCAGACAACATATGGGGTGTGTGCGTGCACCTATTGAATTGACAAATATCCATAGATCGACTCTAGGCCCTTGAGCACTGTGTATGAAGAAACCCGACTGCATGTAGAGCATACTCAAACTTTGATGCCAAAACATCTCACAGGCAAAATGGGGCGCCGGTGTACATGCGCGTGCAGACGTGCGATATGAAGAAAGGATAGGGGTATGCCCCAGTGTGAATGTGTCAAAGCATAAAGCTAATGGGCTATCCATGTGGTCAGGCTCTGTATCATGCATGCCTAATCATGGACTGATGCAAGCAAGGCTGAATGGAGAAGCAATATGAAGCCCTCGATACTTCGAGAATAGAGACCTGTCGACATCCGTACTCGATCGGTGGGCGGATCAGATCCATGTAAAATGCTTGGCAAATCTGGTCATGGTCTCGGTGGTCTTACGACTCGGACCGTGTGTAGGCAGCCCGGGGAGTGAAGGTGAATGACATGATGGGAAACAAAGGCGTACAGTAAATCTTTGCAAGGGAAACCCTTGTGCGCCTTGATGTCGAATATTAAAGGATCACGTGTGAGCAAGGTGACTCATTGACATCGAATAGACAATGTGAAATGACAAGTGAAGTACACCAAGGACACATCGCAGAAGTGAGACGATAATCAATAAGAGTAGAAGAGAATTTGAGAAAGTGATAAGAAAATGATGAATGGATAAAGCGGAAGGAAGGAAGCAAGCTGGGATATAAATGTAGCGATGTGAATGACTGACGAGCGACTGAGTCCCGAGCGTCGAGTCAAGCAAGTCACTATAAGATGGGAGTGGTGATGCGGTAATGATCCGGGGACCTGGTGCGGCGCAACCCAAACCTCATACCCAATGTGTTGCCAAATCCATGGAGAAAGATCGCCTGATACTTTCCTCGGCCCTCGGAGGAATAATAATCTCTCGAAACCTAAATGAGTAAGCAGTATCGAAACAAGCACACTTTTTTTTTTTTTTTTTTTTTTTTGCTTTTTTTCTTTTTTTTTGTTTTTTGTTTTGTTTTGTTTTTTTTTTTTTGCTTTTTTTTTTTTTTTTTTTTTTTTTGGTCGAGACCTTGAGAAGTGGGTCGAATGCCGTACTAACACTGATCAACAGAGACCTCGAACCTCTGGCTGAATGATTCCCCTCGACCTAAGAATCCGAGACAAAACCTACGGGGCGGAATGAAGGGTGTGACAAACCTGACTGGTAGCTCTAGGATGAGAGCATGTCATCATCATACAAAAGGAGATAAAAAGTGAAACAAATAGAGATGATAAGCCCAGACTCCCAGATAGATGGTATGAAGATCTGAAAATGGAGAAGAAAGAGCAAGCAATGATGCGAGAAAAAGAACAAACAAAAGAATGTCACAATGCTCATAATGCTCACATATCCAAATAATAAATGAAAAGCGCACGAGGTAGCCCCAGCCAGTCGAGAAAAAGTATCTGAGGCTGAATGAAGAATAGGCCATAATAAGCTGGCATTGAGGCTCGAAAGGGCTAGCGATAGGATATATCAATGTATGGGTGTGTAATAGGGAATATGGCTACTCAAAGTGATGGCCACCCATCCTCTAACCATGATCTCAAGCGTAAAACCTCTTCAGGTGATCCACATTGACTGGCTCTGTGAGCGGGTTTTTCGTGCAAGTGCATCGACCAGTACGCTCCTCTTGAGTCAGATCTCGGATGACATAAGGCCCGCTCCAATTCGGTCTAAACTTTCCTCTAGGATCGTTGATCAATCCCCGGAGGACCTTCAAGACTAGGTCGCCTTTCTGAAACTTCCTGGGCTTGACCCTTTTTCTAAATGCACGGGTCATTTTCCTCTGATAAGCCTGAACATGATCTGCTGCCCTCAATCTCCTCTCATCCAAAAGGCTGAGCTGATCATAACGGGACTGAGCCCTGGGTCCTCCGGATATCCCCGATGCTCTAATGCTACTCTTAAGGACCCCATCTCAATTTCAACAGGTAGCACTGCCTCCATGCCATATACCAAAGAATAAGGTGTAGACCCAGTAGAAGTACGAAAAGATGTACGATAAGCCCACAATGCGAAAGGGAGCTTCTCTGACCAATCCTTGGAAGTCTCAACCATCTTTCTCAAAATCCTCTTGATATTCTTATTTGCGGCCTCAACTGCCCCATTAGTCTGTGGCCTATATGCAGATGATCGATGATGCTGAATACCATACTCTTGAACCATGTATCCACTTCGCCTCTGAAATGCGCTCCTACATCTGAATCGACCTTGAGGGACCCATATCGTTAGATAATATTCGATCGATGAATTTGGCCACTTTCGGCGTCAATCCGGCATAAGTAGCTTCCACCCATAGTGAAATAATCAATAGCCACCAGGATGTACTCATGCCCCTAAATTTGGTGAGATCTTCCCGATAATATCATCTGTCTGAAAGCGGCGAGGGGATGTAAGCGTGCATGCAGCTCGGAAGGTAACGCGTGTATCGAATCTCCCGGGTGCATCGACACTCTGGACATCTCTGTACAAAGCGGCAGCAATCTTTCTCCGCTAGTCAACCAAAAGTGGCAGATTCCTCATAATCTTCTGTGGTAGCATGTGGCTCTGTATGTGGGCCATGGACTTTCCGTGAACCTCTCATTGCGATTTTGCGGGCGCGGTCGGACATAGTAATAGCAGACATGGGTGATCTCCCATAGGAACCATCCCCACGAATAACCGTCGGTGGTCAAGCGTCACCGATGCTCTCATATCCTTGGATGTAAATCTCGGGATAATCATACATAATGAGGCGGTAATATCATAAATATCATGATACCATGGTAGCTCATCCCGACTTCCTCAATATCTCCAATCAAACAAAGAATAAGCGCGCTGACCGGTCTCAATCAGAACGCACCACTTCCAGAGAACCCAACTATGGTTAAGGTGCAACACATCAGCAAACACTTCCCCGAAAGTGTATGAATATATCTCAACCTCTTCAACCCAGCAACCAAGAGTTCAAGTAAGATGGTGTACGCCTCAAACTTTTTCATCACGAAGTCCTCCAGATAATTCCTGGGTCCGCCAGATAACTAAGTTGGAATCCGCATGGATTCTGCAATCGCTTAATACCAAGATCTCAAAGGCGTCTCTAGGGCCTAATGCAAGCCTCATACTCAAATTATATTATTCGCCAAACTATGATGACCGTAAAATACTAATCGAATCGACTGAATGATCACCGCGTGATAATAATTAAGATACTCAATACCAAACTCGACCGACATTGGCGGCACCATCGAAGTATTAACCGCCATCCCGTACGTCGGCCATTGAAACAAATTGCTCATCGTGGAAATCATAGTCAATTGGTCTGTCATCTGACACCGCAAGTGAAGAAGTCAAACGTATCTCGCAACAATGCTTCCTTACCGATTGTCATATATTGAAGAATAAACTCATTAATAGAACCAACTATCTCAAGGAGCCTACCAATAATATATTTGCCAAAATATCTCAATGGATCTAATCGGAGAGACTACAAGATGGGAATGACCCCCAGTGCCCAAGCTCCCGGGTAACCCAAATCACAACAGAGAGGCGCACAATCATAATGTATTTACACTCATATTCCAAAGATCCCCTTTACTCGGGATAATAAATGGCTCAGCCTTTCTCCCCGAATCATCGAAATGAAGCAACATGCATCCTAAAGCTATGTCCGACATCGACAAATATATAGAAGCAAAATTTTGGAGGCACTAAATCGTGGGAAAGTAAACACCTGCAATCTTCTCAAAAGCACGCTGGCAATCATCATTCCAAACCGTAGGTTGGTTCTTCTCGAAGACTAAAGATAGGCTCGCATATGTCTGTTAGTCTAGCAATGAAACGATTGATGTATTGTAGTCTGCCTAAAAAGCCTCTGATCTCTTCTCACTCCTGAGTCAGATGTCAAGTATAGCCTTGATCTTCTCTGGATCAACCTCTATACCGCGCTCACTAACAATGTGACCCAACAATTTTCCAGAAGTTACCCCAAAAGTGCACTTCTTGGGATTCAATCTCAATCTGAACTGTCTGATCCTCTCAAAGAATCTCTGTAAGGCTGCTAAGGATTCCGTCATTGACTTTACCATCATGTCATCCACGTATACCTCAACATCTCTATGCATCACGTCAGCGGAATAAAGTAGTGGCGGCTTCGAGGTGGCCCCGCATTTTTAAACCTAAATGGCATGACCTGAGAAGCAGGCAAATTCCCACCAGATGAAAGAAGTCTTTTCCATATCCCCCGGGATGCCATTAAAATCGACATACCTGGGAACCCATCCAATAAGGACAACATAGGTGTCTGCAAAGGCTGCCATAACTAACATATCAATGTGTGGGGAGGGAAATCATCCTTAGGGCCGGCCTTATTCAAATCTCAAAGTCAACACAAACTCTAACCTGCCATCCTTTTTCGAAATCAGACTATATTAGCCACAAACACACCAGATACCTAACCATCGGCAGGAAGCCAACACTAAGTTGTTAATCTCCTCTTTAACCTCGCAGAACCGAGATGAAGTCTCTCAATTTCGCTTAATCGTCTAGTATGTGGCGTGAATGAGCAGTGATGCTGGAACTATGCGGGGTCAAGCTCGCACAACCGGTACATCATAAATACATCCGTATGACTCGAGTAGGTCAATCAATCTACTTCTCCATCGCGAGATATAGGGAAGAGCCATCCTAATCTCCTCAATATCTGCACACCAAAATCTATCGAATCTGCATACCAGAACAAAATTTTCTGCCCCATCTAACAGATCCATTTACCACCACAATATCCGTGGCTCACATCATCAACATCGTGATACACGCGCTATGTAGAGCTGGTGTGCAATCAAAGGAAAATGCCGTGATAATGTTTAATACTCGAAATGCTCATGTCATTATTACCACGCGCGAAGGTTATCAAAGCGTGACAAACCTGACATAGTTTTCCAAAAGAAAGAGCAGGTCCATTAGCCTGATCGCCTCACAAACGCATCATGGTAATATCAGTGAAAACGTCGAACAACATCAAACTGTAGCATAGAAATTCCAAACACATCAAAAGCGACCGGGGCCCGTGGGAAACATCTGCACGCGCCATGGTTGATTGAAACGACAAGGCTGCGCGCCAAAGTGTCAGCAAGATCAATCAATCAGAACGTAAACATACAAAGCAAATGGGGCTCGCGGGTCAGACACCAACGGGCCAAGCGCTTATCATGTCCATCTCGCCCATGGGCATCGTGGAAGTCGCCGCATCAGTTTCATCTCAAATCCATAGTAGATCATAGTCGTGGACTTCGGCGCACGTCGCCGGAAACATCGTCATCCCGTGATTTGGGAAATCATTAAGAATCCTCGAGGGCTACGTGGTCCGTAATCAAACAATCACCAAAGGTGCCGAACGCCTCAACGCCAGATGCATCTTGAAACAGGTCAACTCTACGCGTGGTACATACTTCGACTTTTGATAAAAGAAGCCGCCCAACCGGCGCGCTGGCGATAATCGAATGAATGCCGTATACGCAGCTCGCCTTCTCACGCCAACATAACATCACCGCTGATGTAACCCAAACCATGTTATGCCGCGATCAATCGTAATAGTAAACCGCTATGGTCTACCGGGCGGCGGTAATTCAATCCCAAACCGTATATGGAGGCGTCATCGCGGCGCACCAGCACACAAACATCGGTACGCAACGCGTTCTCGTCGCCATCCTCAACCGATAACGCCGGATCTCTCATCAAACAAACCGGCCGGCGTAACCGCTCACCGTGGCTTATCCAGAGATCGCTCGCAGGAAGCAGTAACACCGTGTCGTGATCAGACAGTGATAATGCGCCGTGGCGCGCGAATCTCACCGGGCGAAGCGAAGATGGCAGCGCACCCGCCTCATGAATCCGGGCGGGCTACCCAAAGCAGTTAAAGGATGACCAATGCTCAAAACTCAAAGAGTATGGAGATCCGACCGACCAATCATGACATGTAGGAGTACCCATAACTCCGCCTCCAGTCCCGGCCATATAAGCTCCGGCGGTCTCAGAGTGGATGGCCTAAAATCTGGACGGAAAATCCAAAGCAATGGCAAGAACTAAAGGACAACGCGCATGGGCGGAGCCGCTATTCAACAGATCGACAAGACTCGCACGACCAACAAGCAACATCGATGAACAAAGGGCGAATAACCCACCCTCGTGCAAACATCGAAACATTATACACCTATCCACGCCGTAGTCGGATCACGGGGCGGTAGCAAGATCAACCTAACTGACCGAGTCAACAATGCGCTCGAGTGTGTGTCGATGAGGCCAATAAGCCCAAATGGAAATGCGGCTCGAGCGGCGCCGCGAATCGCGCAAAATCATCATCTTCCTATGAATTCATCTCTATCATCAATGCCAACAAAGGTCTATCAACAGTGGGGCCGAGTTATCCTCCCATCAGAATAATCAACATCTTTTATGTGTATCACCGCATACTCTCGGGAACAATGAAAGGTGTCGCTGGAGGAAACATGTCATAAGTATACCGGAGATATTGCTGTCTGTTGAGGAACATCATCTGGAGTCAATCTAAATGGACTGAGACCTTCTAATTTCGGGTGACATATACACTAAACTCGAAGCTCAGATACAAACCGATCGCTGATGAGCCTCCATCCCATCCCACGCGACATCTCATCTCCCGAACATCGATCAACATACTTCGTGAAAGCACCGGCGCCGAGAGTAACGTCCAGAATGCAGACGCCCGGCCAACCAAATCCTCACCAATCAAGTCCCATCAACATGCCTCACGTCAGATGATGCCAATCTATTCAGACGGTGACCGCTCTTCGGCGATGTAATGTAGCACACCAACCCGTGTAGGCCGGTGGTGGTCTGTGGTAGTGGAACAATCAAACCCCTTCAACCAATTTCAAATGCTCGCCAGCGGGCATCCCGAAGTTGTGTAAATCGCCAGCCGACCGGAGGTGGTGCTCTATATCGCCGGAGTGGTACTGCTTCAAGGGCCTCTCAGGTGCCTTCAGCAGCATCGCCAGGGAAGCGGATGTAGAAAAAGTAGGTCCAACCGCCTAAAAGGAGAAGGTCTCAGATCGGCCCGCCCATCACCAGATGTCCGAAATCGCCGGGGCCGAGGCAGACGTGTGGACTGTAACCATTGGCGTTACGGTACTCAAGAACGATCCGGCGGTCAAACCACCCCGCTTCTTCCCGAGTTCAAGAAAGAGTTCGCCGTTATAACTTCATATGCCTCCTAATGCCAGTAGAGGGCCTCGGAACTAATATCCAAACGTCAACAGCTCATGAGATGCCTAGCAAAGCGAAAACAAGACTACGATAATCATGCCGATCCGACGCTGGGCCCAGGGCTTTATCTATAATCAGCAATCTTCTCTTCCAACTGAGATGGAATGAAGTGACCGATCATCCGACTACCGAGGTCCCCAACTCTCTCCGGATACATCCACTACGGTATTAAAAGAATATTGTCCGACAAACTCGTCTCAAATCACCATGTCTCACGCTTCGGGCGGTCCAATGATGCAAACCAACGCCGAAACGCACTACCTCGCCAGCAGCGGAAAAGCGATCATCCGTGCTCGCCCAATCGCATGCCCGGGCAAGATAACAAAGGTCAGAGAATCGCAAGGAATACGGGGCAATCTTATCCTGCAAATTTCTAATGTCCGCATGAACTCCAACGCAAGGCTGCCACTAGAAGGTCATCGATCCGCCCAACCTAGTAACTCCATCGAACATGCAGACCGATCCGCTTCTCGCTCATCGACACGGCCCGAGGCACACACAGGGCCACAACAGAATGTGGCATGGTCTCTACCGCCATAGAACAAAGTCTAACTGGGCGGGTCGATTGAACCGGGCAGAAGTGTGGAGGTGGAATCAGATACCACAGATGCTGGGTCCGATAATTCGCTAAAGTGCGAGGTGGAACCAGATATTCCGCCAGATAAAGGTCCAGATACGGTGGTGGTAAAAGTGGAGGAGCCGTGCAAGGTGCTCCCCGAATTGGCAATACAAATTCATGTCATCAAACTCGTCCCAATTCCGGGGCCAGATCCTAGATGCTGCATTTCCAGACCAAATTTAGCTGGTCGACAAAGAGCGGCATCGAGGGTCCATATTCGCATCATCGCCTCTCAATCACCGTGTGGATCTGAATTTAAATAAGTCTACCTCCGATCCAATCCAAGCTCGGAACCCAGCGTCATTTTAGTCACCAATCCTACAAAAGGAAGGCATGTCGGCCCTGCTCCATTTAATCCGAATCAATCCAAAGAATGCAATCCCACAATGAAATCCCCTAAGGAATGAAACGGACATGACATCAACAATGATCTGATATGTATCCCACATGCAGAGCGGTGACTCGGTTACGGTAATACCTTAGGGGTAAAGCGGCTCAAAAGCTAACAAAGGGAAAAGGCAAGTCCTAAAGGCTAGATGACCGCACTCACAAGGATACGCAACCTAAGATCGTAATCAACAATCAAAGTGGCATACCGGCCACACATGTATCCATGAAATCTAGCTCAGGGCTATACATGTCTTCATTGCTCGGACATCCGTCATTTCCATAGTGCTCCCATACATCAATATAGCCCTTATGCTAGACTCCATTCCAAATCCCTAGCTTGGTCGTTGCAGACGCTGAATGACTCCCAAACAACATAAGTAATCAATGAGGAATAATCGACCAAGACTAGTGATTAAGAAGCAGGATACTACACGCCCCACAAACACAAGCCAAGCAATAAGCCGCAAGGGTTAAGAAATATGCAAAACAATCCAGCACAAAGAGCAAGCTTATCACAAATCTACATACAACCAACCATCTATGCCACCAAAAACATATAGTTAGGTACCAATCAACTATAGGCAAGCACGCTGAACTAACACGTGAACAACCAAGCACAACAAACGATGTATGCCAAATACTCAAACTGACATTAAGTGATCATCGGGCCATTTGTGTAGCCTAATACGCCATTGGTCACTGAACCATGTGCTCCACATACACAACTCAAGTTCAAGTTTGATCCTCTTATGAAACCAGAGATTCGGTTCGATCCTCTGTCGATACGCCGGTCTAGAGATCTGTTCATCCATATAATGCCACTCGCTTTTAAAATGGAAGGAAAAATGTGAAAAGAAAAATGTGGGTTGATTTTCGAAAGTTATGGAAAATCCGGTCCCAAAGGAGGAACGGTTTTACTTTGGAGTCACTTACTTTATTTTATTATTTTAAACAAAAAACCAAGTAAGAAATAAAAACCTCAATGACTCAGTGATGGAAAACGGTCTGCTAAAATTAGATTTCTAGGTCCGGGATCGAGCCATTTATCGAAGCACTCTACATGAGGTAGCCTAAGCCCTAACTCGTCTCTAAGAAGGCGAACGGTATGGAGGCAGGCGCAAAACGGCGCTTAGCGTATAATCGATCATCAACGAACAAACGGTACGCGAAAAACAAATGGCAAATGGCGCTGCGACTGTGGGTCTCGGCCACGCTTGCATCAAAGTTAGCCAACAAACATAGTAAGCATGCATGACACCCAAACACAAAGCATCCATGGAATTATTACCTAACATTAAAGTTACAATTGTATTATCCCACTAAGCGCCGCATAAGAGGTCACTAAAAGTTAATGTGATCTAAATGTTAAAATCCAACACTATGTACGCAGATATGAATATAAATACTAATGTTTACATAAATTGATCCAATAAAAATATAAGAGTAATAGAAAAATAATAATATCATAGATCATGATTAAAACTAAATATTGGATCCCATACCAAAGAAATGGGCAGTTGAAAGGAGTAAGGGCGTTTGCTTACTTTAAATAATACATTCTTTTTAAAATCCACAAATCAAACCACACTTACAAATCTCACATTGCCCACTTTCACCACTTTGTTCAAAACCGGGGAACTGAACTCAGACCCAAAGTCTCGTTTGCTGTGTTTTTAGGCAACTAAGAGCACGCTTACAATATATTCAGAGATTCAAAAAATATGTCAATAGAAGGTCATGAGCATCACAAATCGGTTGAATCGGTTTTCAACAAGTCAAATGATTGAGAAAATTCTGAAACTTTTCAGAAAATCCCTCACAGACCAGGAACTATCAATAAAATAAACGGAGTGCAATCACCCCAATGACCAGAACCAATACACAAAGCAAAGTACCTAAACTGCTGTTCCAGAAAACCTAACCCAATGAACCGCTGGTCGGTTTACCAATCAGTCCAGATAATTGAGAAAAGATTTTCAAAATCAACCTTCCGTGAAAGTCGTAAACAAAGATAAATGGAAAATTCCACTCGGAATGACCAAGAACCAAATTA
Organism: Tetrastigma voinierianum; assembly: GCA_016808115.1. Lineage (NCBI taxonomy): Eukaryota > Viridiplantae > Streptophyta > Magnoliopsida > Vitales > Vitaceae > Tetrastigma > Tetrastigma voinierianum. The sequence goes on from JAEQBH010000948.1 coordinate 52,572, forward strand.
ATAAACATAACCACCGCAACTCATCATTCCAGCAACCAACTAATGAATCACTAATCTGGTTTTCTCAAACTGCTAAGACGATTGAGAGAGGCCTTCAAAAATTTTTCAGACCATCTCAAAATTCGTAAATCCAAAAAACAAACAAAGAAAACCAACTCCGAATGACTGAGAACTGATACAAACGGCGCCAAAGACCCAAACTACTGTTTCAGCAAACTGAATTCAATGAACCAGCTAATCTGGTTTATCAACCAGTTCAGCCGGTTGAGATAGGCTCTCAAAATTTTTCAGAACCTTCCTAAAGGAGTTAGGAATCTAAAATAACGTGATTGATTTCAGCTCGGATGAGTGAGAAACCAACCAAATAACAAAAACTACACAAACCGCCTTTCCTGAAACCTAATCTGACGAACTGAATGATCTGGGTTTCTTGGAACTATTCAAATCGTTGAGAGAGGCTCAAAATTTCTCAAACTTTTATAAAGGAGTTAGAAATCTGTAACGGATTGATTCTCAGCTCGATGAGTAGAGAACCAACCAAAACAATACCAAAACTACACAAACTACCTTTCCTGAAACTTAATCTGAATGAACTGGAATGATCTGGTTTTCGAACCAGTCCAAATCGTTGAGAGATTCTCAAAATCTCCAGAACCTTCCTAAAAGACTCAGAATCTGTAACGTGGTGATTGATTCTCAGCCCGGATGAGTGAGAACCAACCAAACAACAAAAAACTACAACAAACTGCCTTCCCGAAAACCTAATTCGAATGAACCGACGATCTGGTTTTCGAACCAGTCCAAATCGTTGAGAGATTCTAAAATTCCCCCAGAACCTTCCTAAAAGAATCAGGAATCTAACAAACAACGGTGATTGATTCAGCCTCGGATGAGTGAGAACCAACCAAACAACAAAAACTACACAAACTGCCTTCCCGAAAACCTAATCTGAATGAACCGAATGATCTGGTTTTCGAACCAGTCCAAATCGTTGAGAGATTCTCAAAATTTCCAGAATCCTTCCTAAAAGACTCAGGAATCTAACAAAATAACGGTGATTGATTTTCAGCTCGATGAGTGAGAACCAAATCAAACAACAAAAACTAACAAACTGCCTTCCTGAAAACCTAATCTGAATGAATCGACGATCTGGTTTTCGAACCAGTCTAAATCGCTGGGAGAGAGATTCAAAATTTCCAGAACCTTCCTAAAAAGACTCAGGAATCTAACAAAACAACGTGATTGATTCTCAGCTCGATGAGTGAGAACCAACCAAACAACAAAAACTACGCAAACTGCCTTAGTAGAAATTGCTGAACCGCTTTCACAGATGAGCGTGAAACTGGTCAAATGGTTGAGGAGAAATCTCAAATTTGATCAGAAATCGTATCTTAAAGAATAGAGTGGAGAAAGTCCATTTACCTCCTCACAAGACGCTGAACAGAAACCAAGCTACATCCCGAAAAATCCAGCAAACGTGTGTCTGAGCCCGGAAGTGTGCCCCTCCAAAAGGTTTTCTATCCAATCTGATCTCTAATATAACTTTATGCTAATTCCCACTTCCAGCAATCAAAGCCTCTTCTTTTTTTTTTCTCCTTCAAGCTTTGGAAAGAGAGCCTCAATCAGTCTCGGAACGCTCTATTCACTTCTCCTCATTCTGATGCAAGCTGAATCTTTTAAGATTTGTGTTGCTTTTCACCACTCAAGTACATGGATTCATGGTGGGCTGCATGTAATTCTAATCCATGGCCCAGTCTGGCTAATACGCCCATATCACGCTTGATTTGCGCCCACCACGCCATTTGGGCTCCAAAACAAAACAGCGCCCACACAAGCTAGTCCGACTAACCGTTGAACCAGCTACAACCAGTCCATCCGGTTGAGGAAAATTATGAAACTTTGATATAATGTTCCCTGAAGAATAAGAAGATCAACAAAAAACAAGAGAATTAATCAAGTCCGATGAGGGAGATATGATCGAAACAAGGAGGAGTGCTCACCAAAATCACCCAAAAAAACAGTGTTGTATACGTATTGCCCTGATGAACCAGTCAAACCGATTAGTCAAACGTTGACAAAATTGCGAAATTATCAAATACCCTTGGCAAATAAGGAATCCAACAAAACAAACAGTGAACAATTCTGAGTTCGACAAGGAGATATGATCAAAACAGCTCGCGTTCAATTTGACATATACCCATAAACTCCATCGAATAACCTTCGGGGCGCCACTGTTTTCCGGTACGGCTGCCACAATCGACACTCATTTATTAATTCGGCGAAATAAGATACACACTAATGACTATAATGAGCCCACCCGAGGCTCCTCGAGAAAGACCAGGGCCTAAAAGGGCCTAAATGGTGCTGAGAAGGAGAACAACCAAAGTAGTATGCGACAATCTATAGGATAAAATGCGCGCTTAGGACAAAACAATCTATAGGGTCCATCGCACGCCTCGCTTCTAGCGGTGGCTCCATTCTCGTGGCAAAAGACACGACGATGGCTTTGTGTTGTGGCTTTCACGTCAGCAAGGTCAGAGTTTTGGGTTTTAACTCAAATCTCTTCAATTTTAGGCCTTCAAGCCCAGGTAAATTAAACCCAAATGGACGGGCTGGACTAAAGCTGAACGTGATTAATAACAGTGGGCTCAAGTGTTATTAGGCTTGTGTTTTTTTTTGTTTTTTTTTTCTTTTCTTAGGAAAACCATGGATTGGGGCTTTTATATTTATTCATATATTATTATTTTTTATTCATGGATGATTAAATTATATTTGGTAACATGTTTAGTTGTGGAGCAACATGACATATGTACTGTGGTGTCATATCTGCATCAATGATATACATGTGCATAATTAAATTTTGATTTTTTTAAATCTAGATAAATATAATTATGAAAAATTCTTGTGGGTCCAAATAATAAATGGTCATATGAAGCCCCACGTGATAACACATCTGTGTCATTTGATCAATCAAATACTTGGGAAAATTTTACTGACTCACTGGTCCACCACCCCAACTCTTAGAGATTAAGAGAATTTTTAAAATTAAACAAGGATTCAAAACCACTTATAATTTTATTAACCCTCCTGTAAACAGGCCTACAATATTATTATGTTATATAATAATGATTGAATGAAAGTGTATTATCTAGAAAGGTTTTATTTAAGAAGATTGAGATGGAAATAGTCCGATATGACCAATTCTTTTTTTTTTTTTTTTTTTTTTTGTGAATGACTAGAAGTGATACTATTCATTTTATGACTGTTTAGTTTGTTATAAATAAGTCTCTACCACCTACATTTATTATGGAAACTACAAATTATTGTTTGCAATAACAGCAAATATATTTTTTGTTTCGATTTACTAAATATATGTTTATTGGTACATATTTGAAATAATATTAGGTGTACAATGTATAATTTTTTTTTTTTTAGAAAATGGTATCTTTAACCTCTAATATGATTTTGAATCAAAACCATTGATGAAATAACTTTTGAAGATTGGAAAACGAATCCTATACATCGTCTGTATAGATGAGAAAATCAAGTTTGTTCTGATACCAAGCCACTATCCCAAGTTGGTGCTAATGATGTAAATAAAACAGAACATGCGACTTAGAGAATGCAAACACTTCACTGTGTTAAATTCTGCTATGTTGTGGGTCATTTGAGGCAAATAAATAACACTCGACAAAGGAGTAGAAATGCTCCGCATCAAGGGATGTTTGCTAAAACGTCAGATGTCGCTATCACTCCATTTAATTAAAACACATATGATCAGATGTGAAGGATCATTGTTTGCAATGATTTCAAACACTAATCGAACGGAAGTGATGAGGGCAAACATCAAAAGGAGATGAAGATAGATTCATCTTGCACCACCGCCAAACATTTCAACTGGCCAAAGTCAATTAAAATATGCATAAGATGGATCTGAACACAGCTCACTGACGAATGAGCTGAGGCCGAATAAATACCAAGAGCCAGCAAGATTAATTTTAATGAGGTTCGTTAAACCTAAAGGGAAACCTAAAGGTGGAAATAAGATCAAGAAAAAGAAGGCAGTGATACCAGTTACCAAGTCAAACACAATGAAGAAGTCAGCAAGTGCTTCAAGTACCATTACGTAGCGACATCGGAACAACACTGCCCAAAGCACACCGTAAAAAGTTTAGGTAAGCGGTGATTTACTTGTTGCTGAGGCTTGTTTAGTGAGAATTTTAAATGATAAATGGATCATTGATTCCAGCCACCAATCTCCGTTTGTTACTTGCAGCAGGGTTCAAATATAGCACGTCTATTGAAGAAGGACAAAGATATTTGGAAACTGGGAAATGTGGAGCTAGTCTCTCGTAAAGGCCATAGACTAACACTTAATATTTGGGGAGAATAGACTTTATGTTTAGAAGATTGTTTATTTGTCTGAGATTTCAAGAGGAATTCTGTTTTTGCATCAACAGTGGAAGGAATACGCCAGACAAAGATAGCTTAATTCAAGCCAATAAGAAGGTCTTTTACTGAACTGATCTATGAATAATTTTATTTTAACCTTGTCCCATAGATATAAATGTTACTAAAATTGTTGAAATGAAATACAATCACCTTGCCAAGAAAAGGAAAGTGATTAAATGAAATCCTACCTTGCATTTGCGACAGTCATATTAATCCCACACGACATGTCGCAGGAAAGTGGATTCACCCCAGCATTTGAACCATACCAACACAAAGAACTCAGCTAAAGCAAACACTAAGGTGTTCTTCATGCCAAAGATCGCAACCAACCGTTGAATTGGTGCATACCATGTATGCGCCCAACGTTGTTCAAGTCGATGTGGGTACGAGCATTTTGTCACTTTACAATTACTACCAAGATATGGTTTTGTTTATCCACGCGCCAAAACAAACTTTGATAAATTTCAAGAATAAGGTTGAGGCGTAAAACAATTAGGTGTCCATATCAAATAGCTCGATTCCAACCAAGCTGGTATGTTCATCTTAGAGCTTCATTTCACTAACCCAAGAGAGAACAACGTTGCTCGAACACCTCGAAATGGAGTTGTAGACAAGAGAAAGAACTCTCCTAGACATGGTGATGATGCTTAGTTATTCGCTCTACCAGCATCAAGCTTTAGAATATGCCTTAGACTCACATACTTATTGAACCTCGATTCCTTCTCGCCTCCGCTTTCTAAGAAACCCACCGACTGTGGAATGTGCAGTTTGGGCTTAAACCATATTCGTGATTCGGGTGCTTCACGCATGTCTTGAGAAAGGAACCACATAAGGGAATCTCGCATCAAGTATGTTTGTTTATTGGATAACTAAAGGAACGAAGAGGTGGACTTTTTTATAGTTTCTTAGAGAAGCATAGTGAGCACTAATGCAAAATTCTTAGAGGAAGACTATGTAAACAATTTCAAGCCTAAGAGTAAGGTAATTTCGTGAGCTCGACCAGCTCAAGAATCGCCTAAACAACTCGAATTTGGACTCATCAGGTATGCCATTGTTTCCAAAGGCGGTTCAACAAAGGGAAAATGAAATATATCGAAGGTGAACAAGCACGAGTGGAACCGCATAGTAGAACAGTGTAGATATACGTGAACCAAACAACCAGAAAATCAAATTCAAAATGATCAAGAGGATCTTCTCAGAGAACCAATAACAACCAAAGGAGCTTCGCGTAGGGAACTACACGCAGTTTCATCGAGATACTTCTTGTCGGGCAAATCGTACTGCCATAATCATTGATGGGTGAGGATCCGTGTGAAATTACAAAGATGGGGAGGATGTTGATGCACGGTGGAGGTCAAAGACAATATCCGTGAGGAGTTCCCATGTATTTAATCCATCGTCTTCGGTAGAGGCACCAAAGGGTAAAACCTATGTAGGTGTAAGATCGGCAGAAAAAGACACATTGAAGTGGAAACCAAAGCGGATTGGTGTAAAAGGTTGCATCAAAGAGGATAGATTATAAGAAACCTTTTCACAAGAATGCGCCAACCATCCGGACTTTTTTAGTCAGAGTCGTAAGTCTATATTACAAAATTTGCAGATGGATGTCAAAACAACAATTTTAAATTGCAATGAAGAGGACATCTACATGCAAGAACCGTAAGGGTTCATAGCCAGAGGCAGAACATACATGAGCCAGAAATGTCCACAGTATCGAAGGCATCAATATAAGATTAGGTCGATCAATCCATAACTTTATATCTGAGAAAGTCCACGAACTATGCTGCAAGATCCAAAAGTAGTTTTCTCGAAGTCCTTGCGTGATGACATTTTACTAATCGAAACGATACAGAGGTGTTACCAAGTGTAAAGGATGTGGTCGCAAAGCAATTTGATATGAAAGATTTGGGAGAAGCCAACTATTCTGAATCAAACTTCTACGACCTAAGAATAAAGTGTCGCATTATCTCAAGCTTTATCTATAGATAAAATTCTAGCTAGTCTAAGATATGGAAAATTCCAAGAAGGGAACTTTACCCTTTAGGCATGGAGTTCATCTTTCCAAGGAGCAATCACCAAAAACACTTGAGCAGAAAGAACGTATGAGTAGGATAATTAGTTTTAGAGGTAGTCTCATGGGCGCGCAGTGTTGTTGTCAAATATTCACGCATTAGCTGGAATAAAGAATGAGATCAATCCATCTAGAGAAGAACATCGGATTTCAAAGAAGCTGATATTCTCAAATATCTAAGGAGAAACAAGAGAGTATATATAGTATATTCTAGTGGGAGTCTATGAAACCTATTGCTTATATAGACTTATCGTTGACATTGATTCAAAAATTTAGTATAAAACTACTATAAAAAGATATCATCTCTCAAGTTTCGAGAAACATGTGGATTATATGGGTACAGAGTCTACCAGACTTGTTTAAGGCAAGTGGGAGTTTATTTTGTTTTTTTAGAACAAGACAAACGTGTTGTTATATTTTTTAAGTTTAATTTTAATACAATATAGATGTATTCTTTCATATTATTGTGCACACCTATTTTAAGGAGCAAGTGTCCAGATTAATTGTAAAGATACGATCATAAGTGATTACGTCTCATAGAAGACATGATCATAGGTTCTCAATTAATGAATAAGATCATAGTCATTAAACAAAGTTGGGCGCTTATTTAGACCATACATTTGCAGAACAATCTATCTTGCTATTATAAAATATCGTGCAAATTATGCTTGCATTGATAGAATCAAAGTGATTTATTTGTGTTAAATTTCTGTAAAAGGAAATAAATCTGCTACTGTTATTATTCTTCTCTCAACTCGAAGTTTATTATAGATAGGTATTTAAATGATTATTGTTCTTGAGTTGTCAATAAGTGAGGTCTATTTAAACGACTCAATATCTTGATGATTTGGGGAGCAGTAGATTATTTAATTGTCGGTATTTATGAAATAAACAATATGGAATTTTGAATAAATATCTTCTAATATGTTTCTGATTTTATGCAGTGAAGTCATCAACGTAGCAAAGCTAATTCATTAGAATCATAAATTTTAAGAGAATAAATAATTGATTGATTGATAGAAAATCTTATCAATTAATTATTGATATTTTACAGCGAGAAAATACATGAGTCTTGGCCATTATTAATTTCGGAGTTCAATTTCGGGGCTTAGTGGAATAGCACTCTGATTAGACACTGCTTCGGGCACCATCGCAGTGAGCCTTGATTAATGATACAACTAGATCCCCAAACTAGCTAAGGATAAATGGTGTGGGAGGCATGATATCAGCTTTACAAGAAAGAACCCGGACTTGTTTTATAGCAAGGGAGATTGTTGATTTTGCTATACAAGCAAAACCAAGTTGTTTAAAACACTAAATGGGTTCATAATGGACTCAGTCTCTAAGGTGGAGGCCCAAATTAATATTAAGATTCTAGTATTTTATTCTATAAATATAAAAGATAATACAACCCTAAACTGGGTAAAATCTGAATTTAGCTTTAGAGTAGAATAGCCAGAGAAAAGAAATCATTTCTTAGTGATTCAAGCCGCCCATACACCGCCTTCCACTTATGATGTCTACAAGATCAAGGTTTGTTTGTGAGATACTTTTGCAAATCCAAGCTGTACGATTTGACCTATATTAGTTTAGTAATTAAATTGAAATATTCTAAATCACATGATGATTCTTTGCTTCCTCCGATTATTCCTACACTATACATGAGCATCGTCAAGAACCATATGTTGAAGCCATTTTCCAAATTCTCATGAACCGAAGTCACTAAGTCAAGAACATACCTAAAGATGCACAATGTTTAAACATATGACTAACTTCCTTATGATTACAAGAAAACAAAAAGTTTAAGAACAAGGTAAAATATATGATAGTTTTCCTCCAATTACCGCCAATTACCACCACCAAATACCCACTCAGAGGATCCTATTCAATGTCCGTGAGCTTCATAAAATGCCTCAATGGGGCCATGCCATAGTTTCAAGCTCATCAAACATTATAAAATTCCACTGTCCTTGAATCCTTTCAAATTTAAAGAGAGATGACCAACAAGACTGGTAAGATGATTTGTTCGTTTCAATTAGTACATCATGCAAAATTAAGAAAACCTGTCGAATTTGCACAAGAAAATGTGGAAATGCAACTACTTGAGAAGGGCATGATGAAGATTGGTATTTACATGCAAAATATACATCAACTCGAGAGTCAAATTATGGGATGAAAGTTCCACATTCATTTTATCGAGCTTGACAAAAGAATCACTGAAGTTAATTACGATAATTTCGCATTGATAAAAATTTAAAAAAAAAAATCATCAAATTATGCTATTAACAAACTCATCTAATAGCTGGAGATGTCGTTTTCCAAAGATTTTGGATCCATCTCCCTACAGTTGACCCATTCAATTAAATTGTATTCTAATAGCAAAGACAACCAAAATAATGTGACGATCAATTAGTCGTTCATACTTAGGCCTTTCGCCGTATCACATAATATATAATATCTATGTGTTACAAAGAGAGTATGCATTAGGAGGTGAATGAGCTCGAGAGCGGAAACTTATAGTCGATCTCTGCTTTTTATTTATGGATCTTAGATTGGTCTAGTGAATAAAGAGCACCCCCAAATAACCTTTTTGTAATTTCTCCTTCACAATAACACAAGTGCATCTATCACTAATCTCCAAAGGCAAAGGCCACAACAAGGACCAAAACATAAAACAGATCATGACGTATTATATATAAAAACAAATGTATAAAAAAATACAAAGAAGATAAGAAAACCAAAACGTATATTTTAAGTATAGGGACCGTATGGACCTTGGTGAGGTAATCGACGATGGTGGCAGACTATAGTAAGGAATGGAACTCGCAAAAATTAACACCCTCGCATCATCATATCATACCATTTCACCGACAAATCCAAAAGCAAGAATAGTAGGGGTCGTCCCATAAGGACTAAGAAGAAGAAACATACCTCCTTCAAATTTTTTAGCTAATGCGAAAATGAACTAGAGCAAGGAGGACCAACATGATAATGTGGACTAAATTCACATCTGTTATATTCATACACATTCATTTACTGTTAAACTTACTTTATTCTGCTAAGACCGCTGACAGTAAACTCAGCAAGCTTGTTTACAAATCGGCCACATGTGATCGAGGTTTTCCCCTCCCTAACGTCCATTTCATTATGCAACCGGGTTGATTTAGGACGTCCACTTCCAATGCGTTACATTGACTCAGGTGGTACAATCGTAGTGCCATCATAAAGAGGCCACTCATCTTCATCAATATTGATGGAAAAGGTTGCCCAAGGTCAGTACGAACGAGAGTGTAGTAGCCTTTCACAAACAAACAGAAATTGGCAAATGAGCGTTTACATGTCAAGATATGGCTACATGGAAATCCATATAATGCTGTCTTCCACATGTGCAAAATTTTTTCATGTAAAACAGGCTGCAGGAGTTCGATCACCTTGACCTTATATGAACCGCCTTACATGATCGTAAAGCACAATTTCCATTGAACCAACCTTAACAACACGTCCCTGGATATGAGCATCAACACGGAGGAATCGCTGGGCATAGATAATCTATTAGCACCAGTTCCTTCTGCAAACAAAGTAATCGTTGAGATAGGAAGAAGGCCAATCAGACTAATGCGCTATCGGGTAGGCACAGTTCTTTAAGGACACCGTTAAATACTCTGAAATATTGGTTGTCATTAACCCATCTTGACCTCCGTCGTGTGAAAGCGTCCATAATTGGAAAGGGATTGGTTTCTAGCCATCAGAGGTTTCAGAATTAATTCTCCTAATCGTATTCATATACTTATTGAATTTGGCGCTTTAGATCATGTAAATCGTCAGATACCAAATTCTTCAAAAGTTTATCTTGAACCGGTCATAAATTTTTCTGCAAACGGGGCGCATTCAAATCTCGCGATAGCGATGGTGATCCTGCAACCAAGACGAGGATCGGCCATTGCTGCCATGATAGCTGGATGTCTGCCATATATAACGCAAATTCCGTCCCTCGAGTAACTTTATTTCTTACATGCCAAGAACCATCCTCAACATCGATTCTCGCTTCAGAATAGAAAATGCCAATGAAAACAACTGATATTTCCGTCACACCCCATAGCAATCAATAGCTTCGGTTTTATACTTCCGATATAAACGCAGGTACCATCACTTTTCATTACGGACTACAATGTTCGCCCAACTCTTCAATATGGCTTGAATGACCGTAACACGTATTGTAATATCTCACCGCTTGGCGCATATTAATTTCACATGATTTCCAATGCCATACGCCAGATCCCATCGCCGTCATGCCGCAACAAGCTTCCGGAGATCGAGAAGTCAACATCACACTTTCGGCGTCAATCCAACGCTTTTTATGATATTTATCCTATTTCATCACACTCATGAATAGCAAACCGAGTCAATGGGAATTGCGCCTTATCACGCTTCGGTATGAGTAACAAACCAATTTCGAGTCTAGCCGATGATGGTCCCGTCAAGCGCAAGGATTAATACGTGCAGCCTGCAGATTGCTGATGTCATTATATATTCTTCACACCAGCTACAAAATGTCATGATGTTATACCTTCCGCCTTCTTATGATTCAAAATGGCAATTTTTTGGTGATGTTGAATCATATATTTCGTGCTAATATAACTCGGTAGTTCCTGCAAATCAAATTTTTGAATTAAAATCACACATAAATTTCCAATTGAATAACCGTATGTCGCATCATGGAGTCCAACAACTTGCAATAAAGATTATCCGAAGCTTTCAATATGTTGTCTGAGGTGTTGTGGTAAGTGATAATTAACAGGATGACTCGCATCCAATGTTTCATCATCCGGTGATTTGATACATCACAAGACGTACTTGTAGTGAGAGACATATCCTTTGTTCATTTCCAAAATCTGATTCAAAGTTTTTCTGAAAAGAACATGCATGTCCATCATCCTCAATATCTCATCATCACTTCACCACATCATCAATATCTTCATCATATTCATCATTACCTTCTTCGCATCTCAGACCGTTTCATCATTCCATTCGGGCCCAGATCACACTGACCACTACTAGCCCACAAACTAGTCATCAGATTGTAACATTGTAATTACACGCCAACAATAAATCTGCATGGCCACCCACTGCATTGGTTCATCTGCGCCTTGACCTTAAATCAACTTAATATACAGTCTTAATTTCACTATTATTAAACCACTTCATTATCACTTTATTATGTCACTATTTGATCCATATCAGAAAGTTGGGGTCCTATTTCCACTTCTAAGGAGTTACTTCTACAATCGAAAATAATTTGAACCTTCGCTTGTCAATGGTTAATTTATATATCATATCAATCAATTGTTGAACGTGTATCCAACCGGTATATCCAAAGGTGCACGCTTTTCCTCATATCTAAGATCGCTTACATTCTTCAACGATTCCATTATGGTAACATATCAATGGAATCGTTGTCATGGCATCGATCATACTAAAATAATCCGAAACGAACAGTTAATGCAGAGAGGTCATTATCCCGAGTTATCATATCAACTTATCATAAAGAAAGCAATCAAAGCACGTCCTTTTGTTTCAATCATGGTATCGTCTATTTTTGTTGTTCCGTATTTATATTTCAGATGTTTTTTTCCCGCTGAAGCAATTTTCTTCATTTTCTAACTCATACACAATTGTATTAGAATCCAAATCTTGTGAGTTTGAGCTTTTAGAAAATTGATAATTTAATATAGTATCATAGGCGTAGTTTATAAATAGAGGCCTTGGACCCGAGCAATTAATTTTTCAAGAATCTTAAGGGTGTAGGCTGAGGTCTATGATTATAATCAGATCAGCTGTGATATGCTATAACCATTATTTATCACCAAAAATTCGTTGTATCAACATCATAGCCCATCTTCTTTTCATATGGTATTGATGAGACATTAACAAACAAATCCAAGTCAATCTCATATGAGTAAGAAAATGTCTATTTCAAACCATTATGTTAAAAAACTAAAAGAATATAATGACAATAATGATTATTAACGCGTTTCTTACCCTTCCTCTCATGATAATTTTTTTTATTTTATCTCCTCAAAGAAGTGAATTAACGTATGATTTGGAGTATTTACCCATAAAGCCGCGGGCTTTAAAAAATTGAGGACCATAGATTATGAGTGGTAGGGCTGCCATTTTTGGTTTCCTTTCTATATGGAAACCCTGTATTTCAATCTATTGATTTGAGAATAACTATTATAAAATAAGGTAAAATACACTAGATTGTACATTTCATAAAAACTAATTGTCTAGTATGGTAACATTTACAATTTATTAAAATAGCATTTAATTACTTATCATACTAAACACAATTATTTATTTTTAAATTTTTTTGCACTAAGTATTTTATATCTTGTTTTCCGCTGTTAAATCATCAGCCACACTAGAACACATATTACAAACACTAAATGAGAAAAAAAAAAAAAACAAAATCAAACATCACAACATAACTGGTTTCAATATAAAGAAAGTTCATAACACAAATAAAATACATTAAACGACTCCAACATCATTAATTTCTGCATGCATTAATACATGAAAAACAGCAAACGCTTTCCAAAAGCCGGCATTCGAGTCGGAAAAGTGAAAAACACCAACACCAAGAATCCGAACGTGATGAACATATGAGACGGAGAAAACCAAGAAACAAAACCCTAAGAAATAGACGAGAAGGAGGAGGAGGTGAAGAAGGATTCGCAGGAGAAAGGTTTGAATATTTATAGAGTTTGAAATGTGTTGTTGCCCAATTGGAGGAGGCCACCGGAGAGAAGCAGATCGGAGGAGGACAGGAGAGGAGCAAAAAGGAAGGAGAAGAGGAGAAGAACAGCAAAGCGGAAGGAGAAGAAAAAGCCTTAGCGCGAGGTTTTAAGGCAACCAATTGTCGTTGTTGCTGTCAGCGGCAAAATGACTCCACTTAATTCAAATGTTGTTGTTGTCACAAAGGGCAAATAAAATCAAGATTGCCTACAAGAATCGCTCACAATAGCGCATTGCCGCTTCTGGTGGCATTTGGTTCTTTAAAAGCCGTCAATGGTGTGCTCTTCAAGACAAATCAATTGCCATTGTTCGAGTTGTTGCATTGCATCAGTTTGGCCATTAGTTTAAGTGTGTAAACTAATTTTTATCTTTTTTTTCTCAAACTACATTTTATCTGTAGAGTATAGATATTTTCTTTTATATGAGAGTGTGAGCTTTCTGTATCCACATATGCACAGTAAATGAAAAATAATTTTTGAGATAATATCACCTAAATAGGGTGATATTAGGTGATAAATATTTATATATATATATATATATATATATAGTGATTCTATTGCTACTTGCTAGTGGCCACCCACTAATAAAATTTAAAATATACTCCAGACCACAAAATGCATCATTTTGAGGAAGCCATCAAATATTGTAAACTCATAAAATGTAATTTTTTTTGAAAATTGGTAAAATCAGACTTGTCATTGTAATATAGGTTAAACCTATAATTTTCAGAAAATGGATGAAGAAACGAACTTCATCGTTGGAATCATCTCGTGAAATCTAGCTATCCAGACGAATTTCATCGAATTTCGAGACAGTCAAAATTTCACGTTCTTCGAGACCCGAAAGTGACATTAAGGAGGGAAATGATGTTTGGGACCATGTATTAAATGGTACTGTAGGAACATGGCATGAGAAGCCATGTGGTTCAGCAACTCCCACCATTTGATGCAACGCGATACATGAAGAGTAAACAAAACAGATCCATGGTCAAATTGAGTCATGTGTGAGATGGAGAAAAACGTCAAACCAAAAAGTGGGGAAAAGGAGAAAAACCCATTTTTCTTCTTGGTTTTTCACGCTACAGAGAGGCAAGAGAGGGTTTGTGAGAGAAGCTCTATCTTCTCTAAGATCTACGTGAGATCAGCTATTGGTTTTCGCTTGAGCAAAAGGCAAAGTTATTCACGAGTAATAGTCATGGGCACTTAATCTAGGTTTTCTACCAAACTCCAGAGGTACGTTTTCATACCTTAGTTATTTCTTGAAGTCAAAAGCCATTTAATGGCAAATGGACTTCGTCACTAGCTGGATTCAAATTCCCAAGATTTTAGATTGAAATACACAAATGCTTTGATGGTTTAGGACAATCCTGGACGAGTCTGGATTATTCATCCCGGGCTAATGTTTTGGGTTTTGTTGTGTGTTTTGGTGTTTGGGACTTCTACGCTTCTGAATAAATATAGGGATGATCATGTGAAGAATCAAGAGTCAACTATTTGTATATATAAATGAGAACAATCGTTTAATTTTTATGATCAAGACAAGAAACAAACCCGAAACCAATACAATAGAAAAAGGGCAGTTTAGTAATTTATCAATTCGAGACCTAAGAGTCATAAGATTAAAAGATTATATGCCAAAATAAAATATGGAATAAGTTGTGATGCAAATAGAAGAGAATAGAAGGGCTAAAAAGCAAAAATGGGGAAAGTGATCAAATATAGTTTAGCCAAACATGGCCTTATGATAAAATAGAGATAAGACCAAATTGGTCTTGGAAATGGGTATTTGGCTCATTTGAGAGAAAAGGGCATAGGTCAGCAGTAGAGAGGAAAAAGAGAAGCTGGAGAAGAGAAGAAAAAAACACAAAGGTGAAAGGTGGCAAGACAAAGGTATGGAAATCAACCTATATGCGGGAATTTGTATGTGATTGCATGGGAAATAATCCTCCTAACTTTCGATTCACCAGCTTGAAAACCCAGATATGTGTAAAAATAGGTCTTGTAGATATGTTTAGGTTGAATGATAATGTATTTGATAATGAATATAATTACTAATACAAGTATATGACTTAGAAGAGAAAGCAGACTTGAATATCAATATATTGTTTCCTTTATATGTATATAAGTTAATATTAAAACTTTATTTCATATGAAAATACATATGCAATGGGCCCACAAATATGAAGAACAGATAACGTAGTCCTCATAGGCGCCACACCCCTGCGCCATGGGGTTCGTATGTGATGTTAAGGGTATCAAAGCTAAGCTTAGGGACGGCCTGAATAGAGTATATAATAGGAAAAAGTACATAGCGTCTAGTAGTGTGTTAGCCTACGGGATGTCCTTGTGTTAGAAAGATGGATCTTCCTCCAAATTCAGCTAGTTAGCAACTGAGAGTGTTAACTGTAGGATCAAGAGTGACAACTCGAAAGCCTTCCAAAGCAACACGTCTAAAATTTGTCAAATGAAGCCTTACGAGGATATCTCAAGACATGGCTCGTGGACAAAGATTTAATATCTTAAAGTCCGATAGACAGGATAAGACATGGGGCTGAGGAATCATAGTCATAGTCCAAAGACAATCTGCCATAGTTCATGGTATATAAATGAGAGCATGTCCTAAGAAAGATATATGTGGCACTTCAATATGGTGCAAAATGACAGGACTGTGGAAACTAGGTCAGGAGTCCGAGATCTCCTAATCCACGCCAGAGTCTGCAGGAGTCAAGGTCAATGGCATCTGGCGTGCAAAGAAGATCGGCAACAATCACTAGATATAAATGAATTATCAACATTATGATGAAAGAGTTCAACATCCCAACATGATTTAGATTGTCCCATCAACTATGAGGCAACAAGAGTGATCAATGATCCATAAGGTACTTAGTAACCCATGACTTCTCTCCAAATTGTGTGAATTTTTGATCGGTTATCCAAGTCAAGAATGATAGAGACTAGCTAAAGAAAGAAAGGCTCTGAACATAAAACAGCAAGAGAGAGCTCTTTCTCCAAGATTATGAGGTTTGGCCGAGTCATTTATGGTCACTTACAAGAGGTAGAAAGCAAGGCCCAGAATGTATATGGTTAATTTAAAGTACTTCATCTGTAAGAGAACTGAGCCTACCACATAGATAACACGAGCTTACAAGTTATTGATGGGAGGGTGTTTCCAATGTGAAGAATCGTTAATTGATGGCACAAAGGTCCCCGAGGGTCAGTGGATAACAGGAGTTTGCAAAGTAGTAGCAGGAGATCTATTGCAACACCTTCACTTAGATCGCAGTGAGGTCGCGGGTGGCTCGATTCAAATACGAGGATGAAGGCATGACGCAGACAAAATAATCGCCCCACGCCATAAAGACCGCGATTTGAAGATGTTGGCGACGCATAGATGTTCCCGGTGTCGTGGTTGCGCGGCTTTTATGATATTGAGATGGCGCATTAATTGATCCCTGAGATCAACCACCATGTGTGTCGCTGTGGTTTGATGCGCAACAGCAGCAAAGGTCGGCGTGCGTGATACGAGCGTGACTAAATTCCTCGGGTAGCAGACATTGCGAAGCAGCGCCGGCTGCAGAAATTCCGCCGATTAAGTCCGGCGCAGAGTTTCGCGACGATAACTTTCACCACTCGGCGCTGACGAATTCTCGCGATCGGCCGTACAACATCGCAATCGCGATCGTGGTCAAAGATAGTAGTGTTGAGGATGCCGCCCACTAACTGAGGTGATGGCGCACGGGCACGATCAACGTACGTCAACGGATCGTCACGCGTTGGACACTGATATGGTTATATATACCTTGGCCTGACATCGACCGCGAGAATGTGTTTATGGAAAAGATTCCAGAGTGGCGGGAATCTCTGTGATTGCATTCCCTAAAGATCAACGCGTGCATCCCCGGGAGAGTGTGAGATGGAGGACTTAATCATAGACGGTACCGGAACAACTCGGCGTCTAGAGAACACATACGGTCGAAGAGTTGGAAAGAGTTAGAAGGTTCAACCATAATTTTTAAATAAAGGGTCAACAAAGTTTCACCAGTAACTATATCATTTCATAGAAAGAAAGATCAGACTCACGGATGTAATCAACATCACGCACACAAGTGAGAGTAAGTACCCATTGTCGAGAATCGAAGATCTTTTTGATCAGTTAAAAGGAGCGTGTGTCTTTTCAAAGATCGACCTGCAATCTGGATATTATTAGTTGAGAGTAAAGGATGCATGCGGCTATCATTTTAGAAACTGATCATTATTACGAGTTTTAATGCCATCAGTTTGATTTAAAATTCAAGATTCATGATTTGAAATAACAGGGAATGCCCTATGTGGATCGGGCAGGTCTTACTGGATGACATCCGTATTCTAAGATGTTGTGAAATGAATAATGACTAAAAGAGTCCCTCCCACCAAGAGAAAAGAAATTATATGCTAAGCTCGTAAAGTGTGACTTTGGTTAAAGCAAGTTTCCTTCTTAGCTATATTGAGTCAGCCGAATAAGAGAGTTAACTTACAAAGACTGGAGGTAGCTGTGACTGGAACCGCCGAAATGTAACCGAGGTGAGAAGTTTCAGTCTAGCAGTGTTATTATAGAAGACGAAAGGATTTTCTACAGTCAGTCACTAAATTGTCCTTCAGGAAATGAGTGAAATTTGAGCAGGCGATAAATGAAGAATGGTAAACATGAAGATGTTTGTCAAGCACCAATATTGACGCAGCCTACATCTGGAAAAGAATATACCTTGTATAGCGATGCTCGCATTGCCTGATGTGTTAATGAAGAGAGGGGAAGTTGTGGCTTGAGTGCGCCCAGACAGCTTGAAGCCACATGAACATAATTATCCCACTCATGATCAGGAATTGGTTGTAGTAGTGTTTGCTTTGAAAACTATGGCTTGCTCACTTCTATATGGGGAAAATGTAGAATTTAATAATCATCATAAGAGTCTCAAGTACTTACTAACTCAAAAAATAGTTAAATTTGAGACAACGAGGTGTGGTTAGATATTCATGGATTGTGACTTCATCATAGATTACCACCCCGGGAAAGGCTAATGTAGTAGATGATGCCGTTGAAAGACAATGATAGTAAATGTCACTTCAACACGTTATTGAGACTAGCGTATGACGGAGCTATGTTACCAATTAGAGGTACAACCTGTTTTAAAGTAAATAATTAGATGCGCAAAAACGATAAGAGTAATAAAAAGGCATGTATGGTCGAGATGGTGACAATAACGAAGTTCTCGTGAAAGAAGTCGAAGTCCAGATTTCCATGTAATATAATATGTGTGGTTGCAGGATAAAAGCCAAAGATGCCATTTGAGTTCACACGGATACTATGCATCCGAGGTAATAAGATGTACCGTGATTTGAAACAAACATTAGTGGAAAGGAATGGAAAAGAGATGTGACCAAGTATGTGTTCATGTTTGATGTGTTAGTGTCAAAGCTAAACACTAAGTGCCACCAGGTTTGTTAAATCCTCTTCCAATCTCTGCAATGGAAGGGATAACACACATGGATTTTGTGTCGTTTTCCTCACACAACATAAACATGACTCTATATGGGTAGATTATTGATAAGCCACAAAGTCGCTCCATTTATACACGCCGTGATACGTGAAAGATTGTACCATTGCATGGTATGTCTATCGTGGCCTGAGTAGAGATCCACGCTTTACATCGAGGTTCGAAGGAATTAATAAATAACTTGGGTACTAGGCTGAATTTCAATACAGCATTCCATCCACAAATGGATAAAGAGAGGATTCAAGTGCTCAAGATATGCTTCGAGGTTGTGCAGGAATTCTGAATTTGGGATAGGTATATTCCATTGATGGAATTTGCCTATAACAATAGCTATCAAGCCAGTATTAGTATGGCACCAGACGACCTTTATACGGCCCAGAGGTAACAGCACATAACATGGTATGACACCTGGCAAGATGCGGCAAAAGACAAAAGGTTAGATCACAAAAATCTTATGCTGATTTGAAGAGGAGAGATATTGAACAGGCGAAGAGACAAAGTTTTCTTGAAAGGCTGTCAGGAGGAAAATTCTGCACGTCGGTAAGAAAGGAAAGTTGAGTCCGAGATTCATAGGCCCATATGAGATTTTGAAAGAATTGGTCCCGTGGTACACGCCACTCCTCCAAAGTTAGCCAAATTACACAATGTGTTTCATAGCGTCGATGCTTCCGTGAGATACGTCTCGAAGAGTCGCACGCATCACTAAAGACAGGATGCAAGTACAGATTTGTCATATAATGAAGAGCCAAAGGCTATTCTAGCTCGAGAGGTGAAACGGTTATGGAATGCTATGACAGATAAAGTGCGCTCCAACACCATGGCATGGAAAAGGCCACTGGGGACAGGCAAACTATGAAAGCGCAAAGATTCACAATTTTCACAGTAAAAATTTCAATTAAATTTCTTAAGTGGAGGAGAGTTGTAACACCCAAAAATATACCCTAACTGTTTTATAACATGTGTAAGGTATAAAATGAGTAAATTATAATTTTTCAAAATTTTATATGACTAAGAATGAGAAACTGGGAAACCCGTAATCCTGGATAAGAAAAGGCAATTTAGTAATTTATCAATTCGGGACCTAAAAGTCATAAGATTAAAACATTTTATGCCAAAATAAAATAAGGAAGCTGTTGTGATGCAAATAGGAAGAGAATAGAAGGGCCAAAATAAAAAAATGGGGAAAGTTGTCAAATATAGTTCAAGCAAACATGGCCTGCAAGGATAAATGTAGATAAAGACTCAAATCGGGTTCTGAAGTATTTGCCTATTCGAGAGAAAGGGTCTTAGGTCACGAGAGACAAAATAAGTAGAAGGAGAAGAAGAAGATGAAGAAGAAGAAGAAGAAGAAGAAGAAGAAAGAGCTTTAAAGGTATGGAAATCAACCTTATATGTATGGAATTTGTATAGATTTGTATGGAAAGGAACTTTCCTAACTTTCTCTTGGATTTGGTTTGGTTTTGACAAAACCCTAGATATGTGTAAATAAGTCTTGTAGACCTGTTTTTTGTTGAATATGTAAATGTATAGTTTTGTAATAATAGAATTTGTAATAGTACAAGTATATGGGACTCAGTATATGTACAAGACTATGAACACCACTGCGATGGTTGTTTTATATGTATATATGTTAATATTAAAGTTTTATTTCATGAAATACATATGCAATGGGCCCACAAATATTAAAGAATAGCAGTCTCATAAAGTGCCACGCCCCCCCATGCCTAGGCTAGAGGTTGGGGCGTGATGACCGGTGTCTTATCTCGACCTCTCGCGGCCGAAATGTTTGCGGGATGAGCTCTGGCGCGCCTCATCTGGCCTCGTGGTTAAGCTCGCCTCGTGGGGATGTGAGCCACTGGTGTCTCATCTGAGCCTCGGTTGATCTCGCTCATAGATGAGCTCATGTGCGAGTCCGACTCTTGTGTCGAGCTCCTTTCCAGCTCGTCTGGACGAAGCAAAGGCCCCATCTAACCTTCGTGTCAAGCCCTTTCTCGAGCCTGCAGCAGACGACTCCATCCAACTCTGTCAAACAACCACTGCAGGATGGAGCTATGTCTCATCTGACCTCTCTGTTATTTGGGATGAGTTGTGTGTTCAATCTGACTCGCTATCAGAAAGCTTGTCTAAGGAATGTAGCCTGCAATACATAACTTTTACTTCCACTCATAACATTCCTCGCTCGAATTCAATTTACACGTGTTCTTCGACCTACAGAAAGATCTTTGAGTCTAGAATATGACCAAGACTGAATGTCACTGTAGTTCTCAAATATTTTCTAAAGTGGATTATTGCACTGGGCGGTACTAATTCATCGAGTTTGAATGAATGTACTCATTTGCGTGTCATTGTTTGCCAATTGAGTGACACGTTAATGTATGAATGAGGTCATTATATGGCTTGTTATAGGTTACTGTGGACATGATATGCTCATAGTTACGCCTAGATATACAAAGGTAAGTCACACTTGATCAAGGCTACGACTTCTGTGATGTTGATATGTGTGTATTTAACATGTTGAAAAAGGAATGTCATTTAATGGAAACCATGTGTTCATTGATATAAATGTCCAATTGATGCAATGGTTAAATCGTATTATAAGTATGTACATATAGCACTCATTACATACACGAGAATGGCAATTAATAGACACCAGACATTTCAGAGACGTGGTATTTATGCACTAGTACCGTGATGAAATGGGTGTGAGTGCATGGAAAATCAAGACTATGTTCGTGTTGATAAGGCTCGCCGAGGATAACCGGCCCAAGAGAGTTGCAGCAAGCATCAGATTGTCAAGATTTAACAAAGTAGTTTATCGGGATTGTCCAATGCTTTGAATAAAGCATTTATCGGAGATCAGCTCAAATGCTTTAAATAGCGCCATTAGAGATTGTTCAAAGCTTGTGAATAAAGTCAATCGAGATCATTCAATGCTTATGAACAAAGTCAGAATTTGAGACGGTTCCAATGCCTTCGACATGCAAATGCTCTGACATTGTCCAATGCCTTTGATTAAGGCAGCTATCGGAGATTGTCCAATGCCTTTGATTAAGACAATTATCGTAAATTGTCCAATGCCTTTATTAGCGCGCCATCGGCGATATCCAATGCTTTTTGAATAAAGCGTTATCGTAGATCAGCCCAATACTTTAGAATAACGTAGTTTATCGGAGACTATCCAATAGTTAGGTACACAAAAACAAAAATCTGTTTTAAGCTACTTCACATATTATGCGCATTGCAAATGTTTGAGAAAATTTGATGAGGACTCTGGTATTGTGAACATGGAGGAGAGGCATCACATTCATGGCATGTAGATTCCATTCTAGGATTGGGAATAATCCCTGCTTGGAAGGTGTGTTTTGTGGTATTTGACCATTGCATGTGCACAGAAAGGGAGAAATTGGGGAGGAGATTACTCTATTAGGCTTTGCTCACCCTGTCAGGGACCCCTTTCATAAGGAGTTTGCAGGGAGACGACGCTCACTAGAGGCCAGTATTGAGAAGAAAGCCGAAATGTGGCTTTGGATTATATTTTTGTAAAACATGTATTAGAACAATTCATTTTGATATATGTTTTGTAAAAGAGTGTAATTAAACTCTTTGGACTATTGTATTATATTTGGATGTATTTTGATGAGTAGGGATGTAAGGGTCCGACAGCCATTTTTACTCATGAAGTTTGAGTCTTCAGGTAATGAGACATCTGGGCTTGTGGCATTTGAGATACCTATCAACTATATTCCATTCTGCTGATTTGGTTATCAACTGGACCGTGGGTTCGGGGGTGTCACATCTGGTATTAGAGCCTCCCGTGATACTAATACTAGGGGCTCAAGGGCATGGGTCTAGGACATGCGGTCAGAGTACAAAGTTCAGTCAGGAGTGCCTTGGGTTCTGTCCGATATTAGTGTCATAGCTTAGTATCAGGAAATAGGTATGTGATTACCTAGGAAAATGGCGGGCATCAAGGTTTAGACCATCAGATGCATAGTGCATTTTCATGTCAGGTGTTACATGATTGTGATCGATGATCGTGTTACAAACTGTAATGGTATATGTGCATGGTGTGATGTATATCAAAAGACGAACACTAGGTTAGAAAATAACCCATAGTTCAAAAAAATGAACATGATGGTTCAAAATCATTGATGATATATGGTGCATCATGATCACTAAGGAAAAGAATTCCTCAAATTGCCATTTGACGGTGTGGGGATGGAAAGTCGAGGAGGACGAGAGGCGTGGCTGGTACAACCAAAGGCCATCGACCTTGACCAACTCATCATGGCTTATTGGTATGACTATTACATGATCAAAGCTTGTGCGATGGTGAGCCAAGGATGCGGCCAAACACTAGTAATGGAGTCACATCATCCTCTTAATGTCTGGGAGGAGGAGTGGGACCGTGGTCATGATAGTTATGGCCATAGAGGGAGGGACTGATGACACGCTGAGTATCGTGATGCGAAAGAGATTAGTGAGAAGAGGAAGGGAGCCACTTTCCTCTAGCTAGGAAAGAAGAGGGTCATCGTGAGGATCTTTAGATACGGTCGTAGGTCATCAAGGCCAAGGCCGAAAGGGCTTCTCTAGCATACGAGGAAGATGGCATGTTACCATCATCAATTAGGCACAGAGAACGATCACGTAGGTAGATCCCAAAGCATCGGGACATCATGTCCCAATTATCGCTGGACGTAATCGTGCAATATGTTCTCCTCGTCTAAGATGGGCTGGTGGAAACCGGCCAAATTCTGGTACAACACATGCACAATGTGATTGTTTCAAACATGCCGTGGAGGCCAGGACGGGTTGAGGTTTCCAGGGCCGCCTCAAGCCAGGGCCCCCAGGACCCAAGGGCGCCTACGCTGCTATTCACAAACCGAAACAAGGGATCTGGACAAACAGAGGCACCGGCCTCTGTGCAAGAACACTGCCTCGATTGACGC
The DNA here is from genome assembly GCA_016808115.1 of Tetrastigma voinierianum. Lineage (NCBI taxonomy): Eukaryota > Viridiplantae > Streptophyta > Magnoliopsida > Vitales > Vitaceae > Tetrastigma > Tetrastigma voinierianum. The sequence goes on from JAEQBH010000948.1 coordinate 76,369, forward strand.
CATTCATCGCTGCATCTTGTGTGAAAGAATATGGCTTTAAAGGTTGAGCCTGAACATAAGATGCTCCCATGGCTAGGGTGAGGATTGATAAGATATATTGGGATTGTGAGCTAAAGATGTCACGCCCCAACCCCCGCCTAGGCGTACAGAGGAGACGCGACACGTGACCGAGACTCTTTAACCTACTTTTTAACATTTGTGGGTCCATTTCATAAATATTTTCAAGGCGAAATAAACTTTAATATTAACATATGAGAGAATCAACAATCGTAAAGGGTGTCTGGCAGTGTTCGCATATATCCGAGTCCCTTGCTCATATACACTCACAATACCAAAATACTCTTTACATGTCTAAAATTTAGAGTTAAGTAACGAAGCAGGAGCACTCATCTCCGAGATGCGCTTTATCTGTTGTCAAGTGATGTCCCGTCCTCTACTCTCCTCTTCGATAATTATGGATGAAACACTCTGTGATGTTTATAACTTAGTGAATTATAAACATTGACCCACTTTCACAAACAATGCTCACAGCAACACATACGCCTATCTCTCTAGTACATAAACAACATATATAAACATTAGTATTTCTCTATTGTATAACATTTACATATTGTATTTCTTTTATTCATATTACAAATCATGTCATTTTCATGTGTCAAAAGGTCATTTATATATAATCAGATATTTGTATGTAGGATATATGAATCTATGCTTTGCATTTCACATACTTTCGTGTTTCATATATTGTGCATATCATATATTGTGTACATTTTGGTATCTTTATTATATATCATCATTTCATGTCATGTTCATATATGTTTAAAGTTGATAATGGAAATAACTATATATAACTGGCAAGTCATCATTGTATCAGATAGTGAACTATATCCAGGTGACCTAAACAAAAATTTATATACCCAAAGTATCATTGTACGAGATGACCTACGCTTCATATTCTATGACCAAAACTGGCCATATAATGATCCAAATGGGATCTATGTCATCGAACCAAACGGGCCTTGATATTTATAATCCGAGTGTCAGAAGAATCGTGGTGTTCCTCGGCGAAAGCCTTCGCTCATCTCAACCACAGGCAGGTAACTGCCTTATTACATTTCATTTTCATATGTCCCATATACATTGATAACTATTGTTATTAAGTATGCATATGTGGTATTCACTTTATTACTTTATCTTATGAAGAACTTTATCTTATCTTATATTATTGTATATCTGCTTTTTATATTTTTACATATTAACTATATTACTGTTATAGGCAAGATGCTAAGTCTACCTGACGAAAGGCTCACGGAGGCGAAGGCGGCGAGGTACGGTCTAATTTATGCATCATCTATATATACATTTGATCATCTTAATCACGCAGGCGTTATTTAAAGGAAAGAGCAAACACAACCGGAAGGGCAACCGTCGATCGGGTTCCTTTCGCCTGAAGCGATGGCTACTACATCCAACCGGACGAGCTGACGATCGACCTCTTTGAACAACCGTCAATCGCTTAACAACCGCTCACCATTTCAATCGGGTCGACCGATTTCGGAGCCACCAGATTGATGCTGATCACCATCGATTTAACACGATCTGGCTCACGAAGAATCTAGAATGTGTTCTGTGTTTGAACACCGCTCTTTCCTTGAACTTAAAACTAACCATAAACACGTCCAACGTTGAACTCTACTCAAACATATACATACTAAGATAGGGTTTTACCAAACCCAATCATCCTAAAAGAGAGGCTAATGCGATTTTTACGTTTCAACTGGGGCTTAGTTTTCTTCCTTCTCTTTCCCATTGAGAGCCCTTGCTTTCTCCCCTTTTTCCCCAAATGGGAACATTCATCTCAAGACCAAATTGACTCATCTCATTTTCTATGGCACCGCTTCAAATACGCGCATTTTGCTCCTTTTTTTTTTGTCCAATGAGTCCTCATCCACATCTTCATTTACACAACAACCTGTTCCGTATCATTTTCGGCATATCATATGTTTTGGATCTTGCATCTCGGTCCTTATTTTTCAAAATACATATTTTTACCCCAACCCTCATATTATTCCCAGCTTTGCATTTTCGCCTTTAAAGTATTTCAAATTCGAAAAAGAGAGATTATTTTATTATAATTCAAACATGTTATAAACCGTAAGGTATATTTTGGTATGTTAAGCAAGATATCTCGGTGATTCACTAAGGTTGATCATATTTCGGTCACGAACATGTCGGAGTGGCTGATGTGGCTCGGGCGCTGGATTGGCTGGGATCGCATTAACACTAATTGCCATTGATCAGGATCGGAGGCACCACAACACATCAGAAGGCAGTTATGTTCCGGCAGGGATGGCACAGATGTTTCTACCGAGAGTGTAATGCACTCAAAACAGCCCATCTCGAGGATGAGGGGAGGTCGGTTTGGGGTCAATCCCTAGGTATTTTGTGTGAGTACGATTGATGAGTTATCGGGTTAGCTTCGAGGTAGATCACCATTGAGTTGAGACTCTGACGTCAGCCATATTTCTATGACTTCGTGATGATTGCGCCATTGAGTTGCAGAAACCAACCAGAACAAGGGTTTCATTGACTCTAACACTCATACCATGGTCAGCTTCGTTTTATTTATAAGAAGAGAGACAAGGACTCCTTCGGGCCAGGTATCAATTATCGATAGCTTGAACAAGGTCACGTATCAAGACCTGTGATTCCTCACGAGATCGGATGATTTGCTTGATCAACTGAGAGTGAGAGCTGGTGTATTCGCAAGATAGATCTCCCAGACGTTATCATCACTTAAGAGTTAGGAGGTAGGGATATCTCAAGACAAAGATTCGTGACTTGTGGGTGATAGTGGACCCGCCACTAAGTCAATACATTTTATAGCCGTGGCAATAACCTTCAATAATCGGAGGAATTTTGCAAGTTGTATACGAAGATTGTCGCGTGAGTGTTACATGGAGTGTTAGTTCTATCGACGGATCGGATCCTAGGTTTGCTGTACCACTTTGAAGAGTTTCCAGCGTCGCTGGTATACGATGATGAGCACTGCCACCCATGCATGTGACTACACATACCAGAGGACCATATGTTTTAGAGATGTTGTCAGCATGTCCCAAGATCTGGTGTAACAAAATACTGCCTTTATGGAGTTCGCCTACAACAACAATTATTAGGGGAGTATACAAATGGCATCCTATGAGGCATTATATGGGAGGCCATGTCGATCTCTGGTTTTTTGGATGGAGGTGGGAGAGAGATCCACCACTGATCCGGAATTGATTAAAGACACCTCGAAGAAAGTGGATCTCATAGTCAGAGTTTGCAGAGTTATTGTACCGGCTAAACGCGACGCACCTCTAGAATTTGAGACGTGATTATGTCTTCTTGAAGGTGATGCCTAAGAGAGGGTCGTAATTCATTTCAACCACGCCCGTCTCGATCTAGCACATCGGTTTCCAATCACAAATTGTAGCCAAGGATCGTAAGATATAGATAGAAGGCCACATTCAAGTCACTATAACAAACAGATCACGAATGAAATGTCCAGAACCGTAGTGAAGATTAAGCAGGCACCCTATCAAGCCGCAGAGATGCCCAAAAGTATAGGAATCTTCACCAAAGATAAGACGAGAAGCTTAAGTTCGCCACGCGAATTGTTCTCTGAAATAGACCACACCGCCTTCCTCGTGGCAAAGTGGGGACATCCGGGCCCATCCGACATTTCCAAACTAACACCGGGCTGTGGACACGGCCAAAGAGGTGCTCAACCTTATCCATCAACGCAGCCTACTAAATCCAGCATGGAGGGCGACATTCCCTTCCGCCCCATTCGATTGGTGGAAATTTCTTCTAGATCCCTCGCCATTTTACAAACCAAGATTGGAAGGCATATCAAGGAAAACTCACGAGAAGAAGAAGGTGAACAAACGCCTACAACGCCCTGATAAGAATACAAGACTTTGGTAAGCTCAAAATTCTTTAAGTAAAATCTTAAGCGAACTTACAGCAGAGAAAACAAAAGTTTACACTCATAATCCTATATATATATATATATATGGCAGGTGCAGATAGAACAATGGACGGATAACATGCCAACATTGGTAACGTGTCTTCATATTCCTTCTGAACTTCCGGGCTGGCCCAACAAACGCCAGCCCGCCATCTAATATCCGTCTGCTGGTACACTTCAAAAGAGTTGAAAAAGATATTTTCCATTTTACTGAGGCAATATGCTTTAATATAATTTTTGTAGTCCTCCAAAGGCGCAGAGGGACGATTGCAAAGTGCTAGTATAGGAGTTTTGTATGCATCTTTGCAGCGAAGGCTTATCACATATGATTTAATTTTTTAACAAAATTTTGACAAAAATTAATTATTGATAGAGAAGAAAAACAATCAGTGTTATGAAATTATGTCAAATTAATTGACGTACATGAAATTACACCTTAGATAAGTACTAAAAATACAAAGTACATGAAATTTATTTTAGAGGGTAGCATTTGTCATGAGAATACAAAAGAGAAAGAAGCAGCAACCAATGGCTATGTTGGCGATGGCAAGTCCAGAAGATCCAGCCCATCATAACATTTAGAGTTAAATGAAAAGCTATCACCATTGCAAAGCAGAGTAAAGTGAGTTCCCGCCAAATATAGCGTAAAATTATCATATTTGTGTCCATAGAAGCAAAAAGTGGAATAGAAAGCAATAGTATCAGATGTCAAAAATGATTTGAAAGTCGTTTTTCGCTAAAATTTGACATGCTCTTCATCCGGCCACCACTTTTGTACCCACCAGTATCAGAAACCCGTTGCAAAATGTGGATGGTTGCAATGGTTGCTACCAATATAAGGGTGTGCCGATCGTTTTTAAACGCTTTTAAATTTCATTTTGTTCTTCATGTTCTTTGCTTCTTCATTTCTTTGTCCTTTGTCAAGTTCTTTCATGCTCACGGGTTTTCATTTCAACATGTTGGTTCTTCAGATTTCTTTCCGAGTACCTTCCAAACTTGTATATCACAAATAATAACAACTTTGTTGTGATTCAGACTCAAGATTTTCAAAAGTTAAAGTCACAAGTTTATAAACTAAAACTAGTTAAAGGATTTGAAACAAGAATCTTAAAACATATTTGACACATATGGGCTTACCATTTTAAAGCTCACAGAAGCTCCATTTTGGAAACAATAATGGATGGCAGAGAAACCCCCCTTGTTCATAAGTAGCCTCTTGTCAACTCAGATCATCTAATAACTTTATTTACAATCTCATAATGTCCATGGATTGCAAAACATGCAAAGATGTAATTCTTCTTTATCTTTCATATTTATAGACTCTGACTCATGCTTGACAACAGTAATGATCAACAATCATCCACACAAGAACACAAGAATCTTCCTCGTTCAAGAACTCACAAGTATCTAGGAAAGCTCACTGAGTTTCTCCATCACGAAATGTGACTTTTCTTCAGATAAAATGAGAAGGGGCAGAGGCCTTCTTTGTCCTTTTGGTATACATTGTGTGGCATTTGATTGTCATTTTTTAGTAATAGTTGAACAACAAATGTGTTGCCCAAAAATGCAGCATAATGAAGAGGGTTCCATCCAAACTCCATCACTTTCTTTGATTGCACAAGGCAATAGCTCGATAAATGTTTTCATAATATCTAATCAATACAAACTAAGCTAAGTAGAGATCCAAATTCAGGGACTAAATATTAATTTAGGAGGGAAGTTCTATCATTCCAATTTAGTTATAGTAACTTAAATTGCATATATGACATTTAAATAGAAACTTTAATTATAATAACGATAATCAATAACCAACTGAATGGTTTAAAAAATATATTTATGGAACCTTCACTTTATAAAGCATGGTCCTTGACCATTTAATATTACGCAGTAAATTATTCGTGTGCTTATGCTGTTTCTCATGTTAATGATCAATTTAAGTATATATCATAAATTATTACAAGAAGTTAACCATAGATAAATAAATCCCTAATTTAAGATGGTGAAATTAAAACCATGATAAATAGGTAATGAGAGATAGATTTATTTACCTTCTCCAATGCATCACTTAACATTCACTTGATTTGTATATCTGCCACCAAAAAGATCAGAAAACCATTTTTTATATTACAACAAAAGATTTTTTAAAACCATTTTTATAGAAGTCGATCACCAATTGAACGTTAAGATTTTTAAAAAGAATTTTATCGAAGTTGATCTCCGATTGAAAGTTTCGATAACTCATAACAAGGGGATTAATTTTAATTCCAACCAAGTCGGAAAAGACACTTTTCCAATTATGACCTACAAGAGATAAATTAAGAATATGTAAGCAAAATTTAGAAAAAATAAAAAACTATGTAAAGCCCAAGAAAATTACGATTTTCCCGAAAAAAGGTAAAACAGTAAATTGTCGCAAGAGACCAGTGGGAAAAGTTGGAATTTTTATAGATCTCAAATGACAAAATAGACTTTACCGTTAGAATTGTATCGTGAAATCTAGCTACCCCATTGAATTTCGTTGAATTTCAAGATGGTCAAGATGTCACGCTTCGAGATATCGACGTTGCTACTGAAACAGCAAACACTTCTTAATCGCCTAAGAGCAAGGCGTGCAAGTGACACTTGGTAAGATTTAAAACATTACGTCTCTTGTTGAGACAAGTCAAACTAATGAGGTAAAACTGGGAAAAAAAAAGGAAAAAGACTTAATCTCTAGGTTTTGACTAGTACGACCGTGAGTGTGGAGAAGTGGGAGTTTTAGAGAGAGAATATCTACCTTTCCGTACCTACATGCTCGAATCATTGGCTCTCATCGGCAAGAGGGAAAGGTTTCACTGCTAAGGGTTTCAGGGTACCCTAATCAGGTGTTTTAACAACCCATGTAAGGGTCTGTCCACTCCTTGTTAAACCTTGTCTAAGAGTAATTCCATGGCTGTTTTGGGATGAGTTTTCGGAACGAGAGTTGTTTCCAGACAATGGAATTCAAATGGAAAGACCTGATCATCTTTGGTCTTCACCTGGTTATTGTCAGATCAGATCCAAAGTGAATTCATGTTTCTAAGCCCAATTGAAGCAATGAAATCTTGAACCAAGAATAGTCCAAGGCTAAAAAGGGGACATTTTTGTACCTGATTGTTGTGGATCTGAAATGTTGGATTTATATTATGTATTATTGCTTGTTTGAGTGGTATGCTGGAATTTGTGTGAAACTAATGTTAGCAATGCCTGCTATGAGTATTAACATGCATGGTATGATTAAATTGGAATTTATGTGTTTGTTGATATAAATTGCCAATTGAGGCATGGTTTAAATGCACGTAGTGAATATGCTTAATATTATTCTTCATGCATGTAGCAGCGGTCAGTAATGATATATTGTATTGTATTTTGCACAAGAACATTGCATGAAATGGGTGTGGACTGCTGGAGTGATGATGTTAGGTTTGGCCTAAGGACAAAGTCAAAGGTCGCATGAAAATTTGGAGAATTTCCACTATGAAATCTGAGTTTGCCCAATACCTTTGAATTAAAGTAGTTTGTCGGAGAACGTCCAATAACTATGAATAAAACTATTTGTCGGAGTATGTCCAATAGTTCTGAATTGCAAAACAAAAACCTTTTGTTTTGGAAAACTTTTTTCATACATGCATACTGCGATGATGAGAGTAGTTCATGAGACACCCAACAATATGAGGTGGTGACTGATCCATTTTATATTTGATTCATTCCAGATTAATACAACTGATTAATGTCATCTGTACAAACTGGTCAGATGCAAATGATATAACTGGTAGAGTTTGCTTCCATTAGGCTTTGTCACTTCACGTGGGTGGTGATCCCCTCCCCTTTTAGGTACAAGGAGCTGACAAGAGACGGCACACTCACCAGAGGTCACGTTGGAGAGACGGGCTTGATGTTGTTTTGAAACATATTAAAACCATTTATTTAGATATATGTTTGTATAAGAGCGTAATTAACTTCTTATCTTAACATATATGATGTATTTTTGTAGTGAGTAGGCTGGCTGGGCCGGATGTTATTTTGGTCAACATCAGAATCCAATGAAATATAAAATCATCACACACACAGAACTTGTGTTGCTGTACTTTAGGTAGAGCCCCGCATACAAAAAAAAAGACTATATTCACATTTTCGTTAAATTGGTCTCGCGAAAAGGAGACTCAATGGTGAGATGTCGTTATCCGACGCCCACTATCGCTGGTCACGGGTCATTAACGGACTCGGGTTTTGGGGCCAAAATAAATTAATAAGAGAACTAAAATCCCATGTAAACGAGCAAATTAAATCATTTAATTTACAAAATCGTTGTAGCACGTAGCTTTAGATATCATGAACATACCGCCTCTCTATATTTATAATATTAATATAAATAAATAAAGTGTGGACAATCATTCTGATTTTGTAATTCAATTGTAGGAATAATCAGCGGAAGTAAGAATCATCATGTGATTTAGAATATTCAATTTAATTACTAAATTATAACCGCCGACTGCATCTTGTGGATTTGCAAGAGAAGCATGCACAAGAATCGCGCATCTTCCAAACTATCCTCGAGGTGATTTGATATGTCAATCACTAAAAATGATTTCTTTCTCTGCCATTCTTCTAAAACTAATTCAGATTCAGATCTAGTATTGTATTATCCCTTTCCCCTGTCATAGCATACAAGCCCCAGAACACTGCATAGCCTGGCCTCCACAATTAGGCCCAAGTCCATGTGTGAACCCATTTAGTGTTTTAAACAACTTGGACTTGTTAGTATAGCAGAAATCCAACAATTTCCCACTTGCTATAAAAACAAGTCCGACTTCTTTCTTGTAAACTGGTGATATTTATGTTCCACCATTTATCCCAGCTAGTGTGAGATCATACGGCATCATTCAAGGCTCCTCATAATTGCCAAGCAATTATCTAATCCGTGCTATTCCACCAAAGCCTGCACTGGAACTCAGATTAATAATATTAAATATTAATATTATTTTCCTTGTAAAATATCAATAATTAATTATTATTCTCTTGATTTATCACTTGTCTAATGGATAAAATAATCGCCAATGACTTCATAATATCCAAACACACGGTTATTAAGATATTTCATACAATTCACATTTTTATTTCATGGGTCACCGCAATGAAATAATCTTGCTCCCAAATCATCAAGATATTAGTCAGCATTAGACCTCACTTATTACAACTCAAAGAACAATAATCATTTAAATACGTTATCTAGAATAAACCTGCACTGAGAGAGATAATAATAATCAAATATTGCTTGGAGATTTATTTCCCTTTACAAGAATTTAATCCTCTTAAATAAATCTCACTTTGATCCTATCAATGCAAGTATTGACTTGCACCAATATTTTATAATAACCAAGATATATTATTTCATAAAATATTGTAAGCCTAAATAAAAGTCACCAACTTATTTTTATTTAATGTGATCAGATCTTATTCATTAATTTTGAGAACCTATGATCACCTATGAACGTATTCATAAGGGATCATATATCGCACAACACCAATCTATACAAAATATCAAGGTACCAATAAGGAAGAATACCTCACATTGTAAAGAAAATAAACTTAGAAAATATAATAATATCTCGTCTCGTTTAAACAACACAAATAAACTCCATCATTTTAAACAAGTCTGTAGACTTAACACACCCATAAATGTGAATATGTTTCTCAAAAACTCAACGGGTAGTGCGTCTTGTAAATGGGTTCATGTAAATTTTCCTCTGACAATATTTTAGTAACCATCAGATTCTCTCGATGATATCGTGAATCAAATGGTACTTTCATGTGTTTCAAGTTTTTGTGATACCTTGGTTCTTCGAGGTTATAGCCCTGCACTATTGTCATAACAGTGTGGTAATACGACCGCACTTATCACTTGAAGATCCATAAGGAACTTCTTTCATTTATATTTCTTCTTTCGCCGTCGTATGTAGCCTACATACTCACTTTTCAGCCAGGAGTCAACAACACAAGTTTGTTTGACTCCTCTAACAAATGGCTCCACCATCAAAATACATCTAAGATTTTCTAATCAATATCCCTTGGAAATTTAAGTCTATAACCAATAGTTTTTATTCTACTATAATATATTAGCACATAATCTTGTTCTCCTTAGATATTTGAGAATATGCTACACCGCAATCCAATGTTCTTTCCTGATCATTGATAACAACATCAGATTCACTATACAGATTCACGCAACATGGCATATGACTACCCATCAAGCAAAGGATATCCATCTACACGCTCTTTCCTCGCTCAAGAGTTTTGGTGATTGCTCCTTAGAAAGATGAACTCCATGCCCGAAGGGTAAAGTTCCTTCTCTGGAATTTTTTCCATGTTGAACCTAGCTAGAATTTCCATTCAGTATATAAAGCCGAGATAATGCCAACATCTTATTCTTCCGTCTCTAGGCTCGATTCCAATAATATAGCTGACTTCTCCAAATCATTCATATCAAATTGCTTTGGCAGCCATCCTTTACACTTGATAACACTCTATGTCAAGCTCGATTAGTAAAATGTTATCTACATAAAGGATTAGGAAAACTACTTCAGACTCGATCCTTTGTAACACAAGGTTCATCAGATCTTTTCAAAACCGATAAAGTTAAGTGGCTTGATCAAACCTAATGTTCCATGTTTTGGATGCTTGTTTATATTCCATAAATACAGATCTTTACCTATACATGTTCTGCTTCTAGCTATGAACCTTTCTCGTTGTCACATGTAGATGTCCTTTTCTAAACCGCCATTTAAAATGTTGTTTTGGCATCCATCTCGCCAAATTCCTAACTGATTTGCGCCTACAATTAAAAGAATCCGGATGGATTAAGCATGGCTACCGCAAAAGGTTTCTTCAATCTATACCTCTTTTAGGTATAATCTTTGCCACCAATTCAGCTTTAGCGTTTCCTTTACCTTCCCATCCGTCATTTTTTCTCGAGATCCACTCACACCCTATAGGTTTTACCC